>JAMKCH010064314.1:0-162500 GCA_023653785.1 Ophioderma brevispina
ACAGCGACTGCTTAAAAGCAGTCGGCAATCATCTCGTCTGGTAGTCAATCGTGGTCGTCCTGGAGATTTTCGTGGCTTCAAATGACCCACCTGTCGATTGTGTCTGTTACATAATTCAAAATTATGCATGGATTCACTTCACCTGGGCAGTGGTCTATTGGTTTTCCATCCCGAGACAAATATGTATAGAAGATTTTCTTATATTTTAATTTTTTTATCGGAATCTGGATTTACACAGCGAAATGTGTTGTGGGTCTATATCTATATAACCTCGCATCCCTATTATCCATTTTCAGCCAGTACCCCGGGATGTAGGTGCTTAACAGAAAATAAAAACTAATGCCAGATTTTTAATTTCGTAGGTATTTTGAAAATAGATGTAATGCTTTGTTGAAGAGATCATCACTACCGAGCTTTGTTTTCTTTCTGTTCAAGATTTCCATGTAAGAGAGAGAAACGGCACATATCATGACCTAGGTCTAGATTTTGAAATTAATATGTTGTTTTTACTAAAAAAATGCAAGAAAAACATTGTTAAAGGCTGTATGATAGTTCCCATACCAGATTCCACCATCGATTTTCACTGCCAAAGGTCTGGGACCCGCGACCATTATTTCATTGTTGTTGCTCTTTCTATACCTTCACATAAACCGAGAGCTATAGTCCACACAGCAGTGGAATCTAGAATAGGTGTGTTATTGGTCGGAGCATGAACAATATAGCTCTTGTGCATAACTGACGAGCCAATGCAGTACACCTTCAAAAAGGCATGCTACCCATTAACCAAGGAATTACGTAATAACTTGATGGCATGGACTCCGTCTCGACATCTCAGGATATCCAGCGTCGTCAATTACGAGTTATTCTCAACTGCTTAATCCAATATAGTTACAATTCACCGATTTCAGATTCCTAGAATGCCTTCAATGTGAGCAGATGATCTCAAAAACCATCATGTATGTAACGGATAACTCTCTTAGTGGAATCACGGAAGTCGTCGAACCCGCGATACGCATGTTTTTGGTGTGAGGTCATTTGCTCACGTTTTGGAGAATAAGAAACCGATTATTTTTTGAAGCATTTTAGCCATTAATGTAGTTATTTGGGAGATGCCATCAATTTTAAAGCACTAAAAAGCCAGGTAAATTGACAAAATGAAAAAAAAATAAACTTTTACCTGTACGGCTAATTAAGCACTTTGAGTGTTAAAAATCTCACCACCGAGAACAATTGAGGGCGTGTGTTTATAAAATGTGATCTTATTGTTTTAACAATTATTTCATAGTTCGAAAACAACATTGAACATATAAATAATATGTCTCTTCTAGGCTTCCGTAATTACTACATCATCTTATTTCTGCCACACTAATCGTCAACCTCCCTGAGTGACCGCTTATCAAAGATCAAGTGTGAAGCCCTCAACAGCACTATGTTCACAGGTCTACAGATGGGACTTCCTGACATCAGTGACAGCAGGCGACTACTCTGACAACGCGCCTCTACCTGTCTATCTAAAGTGCAAGCCATCGTCAACACTTCACGTGTCATACCAAAACCTCCCATGCCCTCCAATGCCGTTGTCAAAGGATCATATTTGATATCTATAGCAACAAACGGTAAACTTTGTGATCTAAGTCATGATCCAGTATCACCTTTCTTAATGTACCCACCAATAAGTTGAAACATTGCTAAATGTGAACATAATGACTGCGTTGTCGACTCAGAACGTTCACAACCGGATTTGCCGCAACAATCGTAGTACAATTTTTCATTACTACATTGATAATGGGTTTGGAAAATGTATTTTCTGAGTTTAAACGTGCCTAAAATCATGGGCAAGTGGTTTCGAAGCCATAAAAACCGATTCCTATGTTATCCTGCGAAGAAAGGCGAGCAAGGGTCCTGCAACCGACAGAGAGAAACCCCATTTTAGGATGATTATGCCTAGTATAACCTCAGCAACTTTTGAGATGGACCCCCTTAAGTGACGTCAAACTCCCCGACGACTAAGGTGTGAAACCTCACGGAGATTCCATTGCGAGCGAAGTGTCAACAGAAAAAGACGAACGATAACACTGAGTGAAGAGCAGAGATGGATGCCGCCACCCACTGCTGGTACGACAGAAGAGCAAGCTTCAAATTTACCATTTTACGAAGTACTGGTCACGATGATTGCCTGCGGCAAGTGCATAAGTAAAAGGCTCGGGGTAGGAGCTAAGCTATTCCAATGTTATCCCAAATGTTGTTAAACTCGCGCTTAGATGTCTCTGTCGTTCATATCAAGATGAAAAAGTGTAGAAAATATAGCATATTTCACCAGTGTTACTGTGGGTCAGACGAAATACAGGTGGTGCCGATAAAACGCGTTTCTAGTTTGGCACTGCATGGGCCCTTCGCTTCCACTTCATCCATTTCAATTTTAATTGACTAGATATAGCATTCCTGAACAAATGTGACGAGCTTACCAATGAGTCATATAATGCCTTCGGTGCTATGTGGCCTGTATTTCTGTGTGCCATAGGCGAACATAAGGTGAGAACATACTATGTTAACTATGTTACTAGCGGACATCATCATATTATGCATTATGGGGCCATTAAGAAGGTATATGGTAATGGTACCTTAGTGTTCGAAGATCACTATCTATAACTATAGTAGGCATTGGCATAGACCTATTAATGCTATTACACAACTTCGCCAAGAAAACACCCAATTATCACATAGTTCGCGACTTAATTTCATATGATACCATGTCATGTCCATGTCCAAAGCACTCTTGAATGATAAGATGCTAGAGTACTACAAGGATTATGTTGAACTGAAGTCGCAAGTTCTTTTGCATCCTGACGTTGGCAACAGGAGATAGAGCGCCGTGAGACATTTTAGTGAGTTCATTCTCCAATGGCTACCATCATGAGTTCTATTCTAATACCTTTAATTTGGTTAGAAGGTCCACTGTCTCCTGGCATAATTGCGGTATAAATTCAAATGCTTCCATGACAGTGAAGTTGAAAACAAACTTTGTCTCATTCAAACTGTAGTTTTGATCAGCATTTATATCCATTGTAACTAGCTTTGATATCTTTGTTGATATGAAGGTGTAACCTTTTGGTAAGTAAATTTCAACCTTTTGTAAACTAAATTTCAAAATACTTCGAGCCGAGTGAAAAATTCACTCAAAATGTTTAACTCAACGATTACAAAATTAGTTTTGCACATTAGACAAGTAGTACTGTTAGAAAAATACATAAGCTTAGAATCGATTAGAAAAGGTCCTTTGATACAGGCTACCCTCAGGATCTCTATCTTCCTCCAAATTTTGTCTAAGCAACTACACCACCACCGCCTCTCCTTTTGTCACTTTTCTCCTCCTCATCGTCTCCCTTCTCATCCAGGCCCCTCTGCCTCCTTCACCACCTCCTCCTACTTCTGGCTCACGTGGCCACTACCACAACTAATTGATATTCTGTTACTTGGGATTTCTCAAGATATCATGATGGTGGTTCTTTAATTACACACCGATTCTTTTGGCGCGCTATCATACCACTAACTCCTGGTAGTCATGCTACACGTACTCCAGGGGTGCACACTTGGGCTAGTATCGATACAGGTCCTACGACTAAGGACTTGTAATCCTCAGTACACCAGCCACTGGGCACTCGGGTTTGCTACCACGTAACCTAGCAAGATCCGAAAGTTTAGTTTTTATGACTTTTTAAACATATTGACAAAACATTTTTTACAAGGTTTGTGATGGTGGACGTTTTTCAAATACTACTACCTACATAAAGTCGGCTCCGGGTGACAGACAGGTACACACTGATGGGAGTAGGATTGTGAGTACTTTCGCTGCTCGCTGCCCTGGAGTAGCTCCCTCATGTACTCCTTCGTACCGGCTCAGTAGGCAAGTTTGAGGAAAATATTTCATGTGTAAATAAGTAAAATACAGTCATCCAAGTTGCTCATTTGCATGCTAGTGTACTTTCAGCTGTAACTCACCGAACTTAGTGTACCGTAAATGGCTTCGTATCACCTTCCGCAATATCCCTCACTGGCCTGGGTGTACTCCAGTAGTAACATTCTGTGTGTCCCCTAGGTGGACAAATCACCTAAAGTTCCGTGCCTGCTATTGTACCCATGTAGGTGGTACTCATGGGTTACTTAGGAGTACCTAAGGTACACCTATGAAGAATCTGGTCGTGCAGTTGATTTTTCAAATGCACGTCGAAACTTTTGATTTTTTCGAAGAATCCAGAGAACTGCATTTTAGAACCGTTTCGGTTCGAAAGTTTTATGTATGTAGATGCCTCCCTTTCTTCGAAGCATTGGGAATTAACGAACCAGGAGGAGATTTCCCGAAAGATGCGCCCCCATTTTGGTGTCGACCCGCGTTTTTTTTGGCATATTTGGAATGCTTACCAATGTATGAGAACAGAACCTGAATTAATAAGCCAAATAACGCCCGTCTTTATTTAATAATATGATATGATTAGTAATTCTGTCGTGCACGAACTAAATTCAAGCATGGTTTTTCTATGGGGACGATTATATACGATTGCAGCCAAGTCCAAAACAAGGTTGGCGGTTTTCTTTTGTACTGGTTTGGTTTCAATAAACCGTCGAAACTTCTTGGTAGGTGTCTACAACCGCCCAATGAAATTTATAGAAATTTTTGACCTCAAAAAATCTCCTCCTTCACTTTAAACTTGAAAATATAACCCCCTGTACTGCTTTCTAATCACTCTTTGATACATGGTTCAACGCGTTTAACAAAACGTCACCCCCTTACGTCTCAAGGAGGGATGTGACATCATTCAGATTAGTCGTTAAGATACAAATATTCAAGTTGTCGTGTTGGTGTGGCACATTGATACCAAATAAAGTTCGTCCACTTAATGTAGGTATTACCGAAAGCAGGTGGGTGTTAAAATCTCACTGAAATATGCATAGTGATGGCGATTACTGTACAATACCTGTGGTCCAAAAATTTCAAACGTATAATTAAAATTTAAGAGTGGAATGAGATGCTAATAAGCCTTGGCAGACATCTCAGAACAATTTCAAGCTTTTTTTAAATAATGTCCTTCATAGGTGTGGTGGAGAATCCGGTACAACACGTCACAATCCTACGGCTTAAGTCTTATCTGCTTTCACCACAGGCATTTCTATGCTACTTGAAAACTGACCAGTTTCAATAATTATTTTTATTAACATTAATTTTGAGGTGACTTTAGAAAGAAATATCCCAAATTCGAGCGATAAAAAAGGTAAGTTATTATTTATATCAGCTTTAGAGAATAACCAAAATACGATGAAGTTCTGAAAACAATTCGATGGAGAATGCGCTCCTTCTTATTACTTACATCGATGTTCAAAATGTCTCACAATGAAAGAATGTTAGAAAGGTAATTGACATTTTAAAGTTTCCCCAACAAGCTTTAAGTAAAAGTAAACCCAAAAACAATCAAAATCAAATAAAAATTAAAGTCCCTTCTAATAGAAAGAGCTTTGTTTATCTCACATTAATACAACCAAATATCACACGAAGACGAGGATGACGACGACGACCATATAGATGAAAGGAATGAGGATGACGATGATGATTACTCCCGACGACAATTATAATAATAATAATATAACCAACGCGATGCTTTCATTAACCAACGCGTGCTTAGCCAACCAATCAGAAAAGGAAAAAGACGCCTTGCTAATAAACCCGACCACAGACACTACTAGTATATGATCTTCATACACCAATTTTTCTTTTAAATATCCAAACAGCTGGATCAATTTTAATGTTTTAATCGAACATAGAGCATGAGCAGGAAATATATAGGGGCCTATTTAAGGAATTCGTTTAACTCCCACACGGAAAGGTTTGACTCATTTGGTAGTTAGTAGGGACTCTCTACATCAATGCTAGGTAGGAGTACTCAATTAGGGGCATTTTAAGTGTACCAACAGGGCGTCAAACTTTTAAAGAGCCCCAATCATGTTGCAATGTATGCCCTGTTGTCCGTCTAATCATAAGATTCCAAAAATGTTGATTTGTAGCACCTACGGCCCATTGGTTGTGGAAGGTATAGGGTAAAATGACTAAAATGGTAAAAAGGGTCAATCTCAATTTGAACAGGGGTCAACATTAAGTTAATCCGATTTATATTTTTAATACTTCAAATTATTGTCTGAGTTAAGAGGACTCCCAAAAAGTCAGTTTTATCTGTTAAAGTTTACGTAACGGAGATAAGGGTCTAAGAAGGTCAACGCCAATAGAATCATGTTGCCCTATGAGCTATTTGTCGCATAACATGACTATACACATCCAGATGTCCAAAACTATTCATTATTTTGCCACATTCTACAGCTAGATGAACCAACTTCTTAAATTTTTACCAATATGGAGCAATTTGATTTTGAACCTGCACCAAATATAAAATTGACCATTTTTTACCATTTAGCCATTTTACCGTAACTCCCCAAACCAGGGTCATAGATGATAACAAAATCACTATTGGTGGGAATCCTTAGACTAGACGGACAATGTGGCATACATTCCAACACGATTTGAGCATTTTAAAAGTTTGAAAAAGGTGAACCCACAATTTGAGAGTAATACCTACCTAGCGTTGACATAGTGGTCCATACATAATACCAAAGGTTGTCAAACCTTTTCGTAGGGAGGGGGTTAAACGATGCTGGTTGACTGGGTCCGCATGCTCCTCCTCTAACAGGCTTCCATGAAGAGGTAGAAAAGATCATATGGAAAAAATCTTAAACACGAAAAATGAGGTTTGAAGAGGTTTTCTATGTTTGAAGGATACGGAATCGGAAAATTCTTGGGCAATGTCGGAAAATGGGGGAATTTTGTAAAATAAGGGGGTAAATTTTGAAAATCAAGTCAAAGTGTGTTTAAAGGTATACAAGAAATAGTCTCGTATAAGGGACTAAAAAGGATAGTTTGTCATATCGACCTTTAGTTACACAGGTACAGCACTGCTAAGGTTTACGGTCATCCTGGGGTAAAATTTATCCAATTGCTCATATTTCTGAAACTGTTGTCAAATTGTCTTGCCGTATTTTTCAATGTTTGAGCATATAGTCGCCAAAATGTACCAAGGAATTTACATGGCCGAGGTTCACCAAACTTGAATTGTTACAGAGCTGTCACAGAAAGAGTAAAATCTTTTATTTTTCAGTATGACCAGAGCAATACTTGTCACCATTAGTTAAATAAATCTGAGCATTGAATAACTACCCCAGGAGACCTTGAACCTTATAGGGCGGTAGCCGTATAACTATATGGGTCGGAACCTAGACAAACTATATTTGTTTAATCCTTATAATGAAGAACAAATACATTGTTGTACATTCACAATTTAACTTGATTTTAAATTTACCCCCTTATTTTACAAGTTCCCCGCATTTCCTTCTCAAAGATGGACCAAAATAATGCTGCTTCCAGTCCCCTTAATATAAAGAGCGAACACCTTCAGATCTTCTTCCCCAAACTTCACGAACGGGATCCCGATTTATGACCTTACTATAGTGAGAAGCAGGTTTCCAAACATTTTGTCAAAGTAATCTTAAATTACCCCTGACCTTTGACATCTTCATTCTTCCAGGCAAATTAACCCTTTGGCCTGGAATTTAACTTTCGTTCAATGACCGCATTTGAGGACACCTTAAGCAAATGTTACAACACTCATTATACATATAGATGGCGGTGATGCACCAAAGGCAAGCCCGAATAATTTGTTCCCCCCCCGCCGCACACGTTACGAAGAGAAATAAACCAAAATTAAATATTTACTACAACACAAACACCACCCTTCTCTCAAACTCACACACAACAGCAAATGCAGTGTCTCCAAAGGCAATAATTAAGATGAAGGAACAGAATATATCAAAAACAGATGGAATTCCAAAATCTTTGATCGAGTGATATAACACACGTGACCAATTCAACGTTTATGGTTTTAGTGTTTGTGAGAAATAAAGATAAACCCTGTTTTAAATTCTTTAAATTCGAAGCCATTTTTATATCACATGATAACGAGTTCCAAAATTTAGGTCCGTCAGTGAACACCGATTTAATTTTGTGAATGTCATAGCGAAAGTTAGTTTTATTTCTTGTATTGTAATCATGAACATTTTCTAAGTTAGTGAATACATGATCAAATGACCTAGAGCATACCAGCTTTGTAATTGTACATAAATATACCCAGATTTTTATCATATAGTTGAAATATATTTAAGGTATTAAACTTTTCAAATAAAGGTTTGGAATGACAGAGATATGAACTCATTTAGATCAACATAAATTCAACTGTCACTGGTTACACTATGTTGAAACAATCACTGCTTTATCCATGCATTCATAAATTCACGATTCGGATTTCTATATACTTTCATACATAATTGTAATAATTAACATAGTTTTAATGTACATTCAGAATATATAAAAGATGTTAATAATATTTATTCACAATTTAACTTTTTTAAAATAATCAGACACTGTGCATGACCTCCAAGTTTAACATGTTTGCTGAATGTAAACACGCCATATATATTTTAGGTAGCATACAACTAAAGCGCGATTTGCACGTTATTATTATTGTACATTTCAGATGTACCATGATGGCGTACTTTTATGTTTTTCACGTATACATTTGAGATATTTTATTGATGTAGAGAATGCAATATGCAAGATCTAATTACCAAAGTGTTTACGTGTTAAATGATTAAATAATCAAACATTAACACATACGTTCTTAATGAGAAATGCACATCAGGCATAAGATCACGGTTAAAAAAAAAACAAATCTGAAAATGCTGAAACAAGATAATACAATTAAAACAATAGAGTTGTCAATCAAACAAGAGTAATTTTTTCTCGGTCAATATCAGCGTGGAATCATTGAGTGTGGGGTGGGCTTCTGATGCTGGCACGTAATCTTCGATTCTTTGCGCCTGTATAAACAACACACCAATGAAATCAAAATGAGTTAATGTCACACCCGTCATCCAAATCTCGTTATTCTTGAAGGCTACCGTCATTTTTTAATTAACAAAATTGTTGTACATCAAAATTGTAGTGATTTTGTGTTTGTTGTAGATTTGTAATGTTTGAGTTTCTTGTATTACAGAAAGAAATTCCGTTCTGCCAATGTCATGAATGTTAAAACAAAATAGGCAATTGAATACGGCGAGTCTAATAATGCCGAAAACAAAATTAACATTCGCACTGTTTAAGTTTCACAATCTTTACATATACATTAAAATATTGAACAACTTAACCGCATGAGCCTTTCATACAGCATTTCTGATTGGCTAATTACACCATATATCAATTTCAATAACCAGTTGAAATACAGCTTACAAATATTGAAGTCCCAGCCCTTTTCAGCCCTTCCACCATTCTTACCATGTTATTAATTGGTTCGTAAAAGTCACACAAGTTCCATTCTGACCAATCAGCATTTACCTACTTGAAATTACAGAAATGTAACGGCCCAGATGACTAATTAGGCATTTTAAAACAAACTCGACTCATCGAAAAATTCATTCCTTCTTATTTCACGTAATCCAATTGTCTTGCATAAAGATACATGGAGAAATTGTTACATTATGATATGACTGTGTGTTATCGCTTTAACCCCTTTAAAAATGCTCTTTAATTATCGCTCGATTTTGTCCACTTGCTGTATACCCCCATGTCCATGATTTCGCTTATTTATAAAAAACAAACAAAAACAAAGCCAACACAACACATAAACAAATAACAAAAGAAAGCAAAAGAAAATGAAAACATTCGTATCTAACTTAGATCAATTGGCAAAGAAAGACCTCTCTTCATTTTCCAGAATTATTATAATAATGTTTCCTTTTAGTTCTGATACATACTCTTTCCACCCCTAAAATCTTGATAATATAGCAGTATGATTGACCAGAATTTCGGTATACCATTTCTTATGGATTGGTTTTCTTTTTAAGTGGCTGTTAGATGATATGAACAGTTTCTTATCCCGAAGACTTCATTTTTAGGTTTACAGGTCACAACACCCCCTTTACTTTAAACATTGAGACCCTCAATGGAGGAATTTGCAGATAATTGTTTTCCGGTCATTCCGCAGAATCTTCTAGGCAGTAAATCACAAACTGATGAGGAATATCCAAAAAGTTAATATTTTTTACCTTTGAATTAAAAAGATTAAAAGTACCGTACACTTTACTTGCTCAAGCTAATGTGAATCTATCAATTTATTACAGTATTTTCAAAGCGCTTATGCAAGTTATAAATATTTCAAACGTATGAATTCACTTACGAAGTTCAATACGATCATGAATTTCACGTTATATTCATCAAGTTGGCGCGCCTGCCCGGGCAAGCAGGCATGCAGGCTCGAGTGTGTACATCTTTCACACTTCTCTCTCGCTAACACCTCCAGATTTGCCGCAGGGTCTTCGCGCGTGGAGGCGCTGGCTTCAGGCACACCATCCAGGGCGCTTCTTCACAACTTTTCCTTTTCTGGCTCTTCTGCTGTGTTTTTCTGCACTTCACAAGGATGGTCTCGTCATGAGACAGCGTACTCGGGGGAGATGCGGGCAAGTTTTTGAAATAAGAAGTTCTAAAAGTCACACCTTATGTATGCCTTAGAAAACGAACAAAATATTAATTGACATCGTTATCATGATCAAATAAAATGCCTTTACCCGCAAGCGATAAATAAGTCCGCCTACGTTTGTGCTATGGTTACACAGTTGAAACTAAATTTATTAACTACAGACTTTAAATCTTACAATCCAAGACACTTATCAGAGTTACTGACTTTCTGTGAGTATAGTTTAAGTCGAGAGTAAAGAAAAAAACCTTTTTGCTTTATTTTTTAAGCTATAATAATATGTACCTAATAATTTGATCTCACAAGCTCTCGTCTTGTGACATTGTAACAGAATTACAAACACTAAGTCAGCCTTACCTGGTATACCTTTGTCTATGGTTCCTGAATGTGCATGGAAAATGTATGAATAAGACGTAACTGGGCTAAGACGTCCTATTTTTTCTCAGAATACACCATACTTAAAAATATTTATGGTATCCGTACATGGATAGGGTCTGTACAATTACACCCTGAGAAAACACAGTTCTAGTGGTTTCTGAAGTTGTCGTATATGTTCTTCATAAACCGATAAAAAAACCCGATAAATTTTCTCTAATGAACTGCAAAGGGGTTTGCACTCATTTTCCGCGCTATAAGAGAACTTTTAGCGAGAGAACAAGAAGGACCCTTTGTTTTAGAGTGTATTGATAAAATATAAGAAGAGCTTGTTACAACATGTTACTCATTTACATATTGATTCAATATGTAAATGAGCCAATAATTTATGTAACTTGCATGTTTTCTTCAATTATTTACTCATTTACATATTCAATCAATATGTAAATGAGTACATGTGGTGGGTCTTCTGTAAACAAGCTCTTCATACATGAAGAAAGGCTGGGCAACAATCTTGACAATTTTCTATCTTGGAAAAAAAGAATCAAATGGGGCTGGCAGTTCGAACGCGTAAAATACAATTTACCAATTAAACTATATAAAAAGAAATTAGATGTCTAAAATGTACATGATTTCCAATTTTGTTAAATATAGGCCTATACTCAATTCCATTGGAATCAGTCCCATCCATGACTGCTACATGCACTTGATGTGTTAATCCACCTAGCACCTGTCAGATCAATATATTTTAACTTGTAAAACAAAGGCAATAGTATTTTTATAATCTGCCATTGTGCATTTGCCGGTGCACAATGAATGGTGGCAGCGAGATCACTGCCATCAGCTAGCAGTCAAGAAAGATAAAGTATATAAAGGCACTATCATGTGGTATGTGAGTTGCACCACATGCTTTTAATATCTGCCAAAAAGCCTGCCAGATGCACAATGAATGGTGGCAGTGATGTCACTGCTAGCAGCTAGCAGTCAAGAAAGATAAAGTATATTAAAGGCACTATCATGTGGTATGTGAGTTGCTGATCACATGCTCAAGTTAATATCTGCCAAAAAGCCTGCCAGATGCACAATGAATGGTGGCAGTGATGTCACTGCCATCAGCTAGCAGTCAAGAAAAGATAAGTATATTAAAGGCACTATCATGTGGTATGTGAGTTGCTGATCACATGCTCAAGTTAATATCTGCCAAAAAGCCTGCCAGATGCACAGTGAATGGTGGCAGTGATGTCACTGCCATCAGCTAGCAGTCAAGAAAAGATAAGTATATTAAAGGCACTATCATATGGTATGTGAGTTGCTGATCACATGCTCAAGTTAATATCTGCCAAAAAGCCTGCCAGATGCACAGTGAATGGTGGCAGTGATGTCACTGCCATCAGCAGTCAAGAAAGATAAAGTATATTAAAGGCACTATCATATGGTATGTGAGTTGCTGATCACATGCTCAAGTTAATATCTGCCAAAAAGCCTGCCAGATGCACAATGAATGGTGGTAGTGATGTCACTGCCATCAGCAGTCAAGAAAGATAAAGTATATTAAAGGCACTATCATGTGGTATGTGAGTTGCTGATCACATGCTCAAGTTAATATCTGCCAAAAAGCCTGCCAGATGCACAATGAATGGTGGCAGTGATGTCACTGCTATCAGCTAGCAGTCAAGAAAGATAAAGTATATAAAGGCACTATCATATGGTATGTGAGTTGCACCACATGCTTTTAATATCTGCCAAAAAGCCTGCCAGATGCACAATTAATGGTGGCAGTGATGTCACTGCTATCAGCAGTCAAGAAAGATAAAGTATATTAAAGGCACTATCATATGGTATGTGAGTTGCTGATCACATGCTCAAGTTAATATCTGCCAAAAAGCCTGCCAGATGCACAATGAATGGTGGTAGTGATGTCACTGCCATCAGCAGTCAAGAAAGATAAAGTATATTAAGGCACTATCATGTGGTATGTGAGTTGCTGATCACATGCTCAAGTTAATATCTGCCAAAAAGCCTGCCAGATGCACAATGAATGGTGGTAGTGATGTCACTGCCATCAGCAGTCAAGAAAAGATAAGTATATTAAAGGCACTATCATATGGTATGTGAGTTGCTGATCACATGCTCAAGTTAATATCTGCCAAAAAGCCTGCCAGATGCACAATTAATGGTGGCAGTGATGTCACTGCTATCAGCAGTCAAGAAAGATAAAGTATATTAAAGGCACTATCATATGGTATGTGAGTTGATGACCTCATGCTTTTAATATCTGCCAAAAAGCCTGCCAGATGCACAATGATGGTGGCAGTGATGTCACTGCCATCAATTAACAGGAAATAAAATAATTTCTCCTACTGCTTCCAAACAATGTAAATATACAAATTAATTTCAAGAAAGTGGAAGTGATCGAAGTATGGGTTCATTTCAATTTGTTTGAAGATTTTTCCCGTGCTGGAATTTTCCTTTAAATTCTTGATGGGACAGCTTTATGTTAGCATTAGCATTACAAGATACCGCATTACTTCAAATTAATTTGGACGAGAAAGAATTAAAGACAAACCCAAAAGCAAAGAAGAGGTAATTTACTGGAATTGTAATTTTCTGTCCTGCTTGCATTGCATCTGTCATACTACCGCTTTCGAAGACTTCAGTGGTATCCATCTTCGCACATTCTTGTGAAAGATTTCTGCACTCATTTGGAAAAGAATTATCATTGCAAATGCCCAAGCTTCTTTTAGTATTAATGCATTAATGCGTGACACTGGATTTCTGTCTTAATGCCTATTTGCAATTGGTATTTCTTATCAATAACATAAATAAATAAATAAATAAAATATTACTATGTAAATAAATAGATAACAAACAAATAAAATTAAAAACAAATATTATTACAATCTTGTGCGAGCCCGGAGAAGCAGCACGTTTAATTTTAAAATTGTAAAATTATAGGCCTACCTATGTATTAAGCGCATTGTGGTGCGAATCAAGCTTCAAAGAAATTTGCCTTCCACCATGAGCACTCTTGTGCCTGTGTTCCAAAGCAAAAGCTTATCTTTATACTGAAAGGCAACATGATTGTTCGCGAATTTTGCATTGGTTTCTTTCTTTAGATAAAAATGTTATAGTACAAGTTTTCATTTTATGAAACATGCAATAATATTTGGCAATGCTTGAAGTTCAAAGTACGTTATGAAAAGCAACATTAGAAGGAAATTCCGGATCCATTTAAAAACTATGTGACACAGTTTCCTTGTCAGATGTAGGGCATCATAGACCGAACAAAACTTTGATTTAGCAACCTAAAAAGTAACATTTGCGTCTACAATCATCTCCTCCTATTTCTCTTAACACCTTTAAAGAAACCTTACCCCCAAGATTTTTTGTCAAAGCTTTCTAAGTGTCTTATCCAGTATGAATCAGTATGGATAAATACAGATTTAGTCAATCCACTAATGACCAGAATTAATTGAAAGTAATTAACCAATACTATCCACGTTGGACCTGGTTGACGGAACCCATTACCCGATTATAAATCATTGAATTTCAATTTAGCATGTTTAGGGAGGGACATGTGTTATAGCATGTCCGATGACGACACACTCAGATCTTTAATTTTTACAAAATAACAATAAAACACATTGCTTTAGTTGTCAACAGGGAACCATAAAACCAATCGCTATGAGTTGCAATACGCTCATCCACCAAGGACACAGTTCAGTGGGTTGTATTTGTACATGTATTGACATTATTGATCTGGGTATTATACATCATACCCAAAAACCAGGGGTTGTACTTTCTAAATACACTAGTGAATGAAACTAGTGAACTGTGCCATGGGAGACTTTACTGGCTCATAGTGAATTCCATGCCAAAATATAAATTAATGTTACTGTTGTTTCCTGCTTTATTGGTGCACCAAAAAGTAGTATTTTCAAAATATCTAGAAGAGTTTACGTTTCAGTTAAAATATGTGAACTGAAATATACCTCAGAGGTCCTTGCACTCCCCGAAAGTGTAACCTTCAACAATTTGTTATGAATAATAAAAATTCATTTTTTACTTGTGTTTTTACACATTTTCATTGCCTTTTTAAATTCTAACCTTTTTTATTCGTGCTAAAGTGTTTATTTATACCTCTATGCAACAATCCTATACTTATGCATGCAATATGCTATAAAATGTCCTACTGCATGTGTGACGTCCGTAGAAAACAGTAGAATAGTTGGGGTATCACATTTATTTGAGAAAATATCTGAAATAAAGCAGTGATGTACAATGTAATCCATTTGCATAAAATCTACAAGTGACACGCAAATAATTTGATACAGGAAAAAATGAATAGCTGGGAATGTTTGTTATTCTCACACACTCTAAATTTTGCAACGGATAACGTAGTTATGTACAAATGGTTGACCCATTTGTTTTACTCTAATGATACCATGATACTATGTAGCCCAAAGAACTTTGAATAGACCGGTTTACAAAGAGTGCTTATATGACATTATAATCTCATAAAAAGGCCATACGTATTAATTGCGTTACGGGAAAACACTTGTATATAGTGTGAAGATTTGCAGCTTTTTATACAAATAATAGGTGTTTGTATTTTCGGGACAACTATGTGCTAGTGTCACTATTTCATATAGTTGTCCCGAAAATACAAGCACATGCAACGCATACAAAATATTTATTTGTATCTGTATAATAAGACATGAAAAGTATATGCCATGGCACCAAGGGCCATTTTGTAAAACATATTATGACTTATTCGCAGTCTATACACAAACAGATTTTTAAAAGTTCTTTGGCTACACATCGTCAGTAGAGTTCAACAAATGCTTTCACCATTTTTACACAATTACATTATTCCGTTGCAAAATTTAGAGTGCAGATAATCGGTAACAAAGGTTTTCCTAGTTATGATATGTTCAGAGTGCTGATCGTCACCTGTTTCACTCTCTGATTCATCTTTGAAGACTTCAGTAATAATTTCTTTCTCATCTTCTTCGGCTACTTCATTCTCTTCTTCTCTTTCGTCTTCATCGGCTGAGTCTTCAGCAGCAGGGTTGCCATCAATCTTTTCAGGAAGTCCGTTATAAATGGCACAAATAACGCATCTGATATTACTGGACTAAACTGTAAAATAGTGTTAGACGTTAACACCGTCGAAAGACCATCTTGTAGTCGATTTATAAACATGCTTAAATGCTATTCATGTTTAGATTTATCATGATTGGGATTTAGAGATATACGCACATGATGGTTAAGAATTTGACACATTTCGTATAGCCACTTAGTAAATACACTGTTAAAAAGTTTATTAAAATAGCGTCGTTTTAACTGGCAGCTGAGACTCACAACAGTTAAAACGGCGTTTTTTTACAGTTATTTGCACGTTAAGAGTCCCGGCTGACAGTTATTTGCTCGTTTAGAGTCCCGGCTGACAGTTAAATCGACGTTTTTTAAGAACATGTTAACAGTGTATATTTAAATTCTAAACACCACTGCTTCATTACTTTTGTTTGATTAAAATTGTGTAAAGTTTTCATTAAATGGAGTAAGATTAGTCATGCTCGAAATAGTTCAAGGTACATTATGAAAATCAACATTTGAACCAACGTTGGTTCAAATATCAACCCATTTTTTGCAGTGTACAGGAGGTCCATGACCTTTGACCCGTACCATTTTCCCGGCCCTCACCAAAATATTTCGGGAACACTCTCTGACCAAATATCATTTAATAAATTCTGCTTTTGAAAATAATTATAATATAGGTATTTATATAGCGCCTTTAACAAAAGATCAAAGCGCTGCACAACACATATAGTTTAATGGTTTATAGATACCTCAATTTAATTTCACATGTATTCCTTTATTTTGTCTTTCTGTATTTCCCATCATAATTATTTCCATGCAAAATGCTTTATTGATATATGCTATGATTTTGGTTTTAACATTATATTTCTGATATTACCCTCCTAATAATACGTTTTGTCGTGTGTAGGGTAATCTTACGGTGGGGTAAATAATTTAGAAAAACAAAGTAATACGACCACCATGGACATACGTAACGACAACAAATCCTGCTGTGATAATGTGGTGCTAACCCACCCATTATAACCCTTTTCATAATCATAGCACTAATACTGAAAAAGATGTTTGAAATAATAATGCGTCACTACAATCAACATTTTTCAAAAGATGATGTGCTTGGACATAAAGACAAGACCGGGATCACTTAACGCAAAGACGATGCTTATTCCAGCTCATTTACAGAAGAGAGGGCATTTTTATTGTATCTATGGACTGTATAGTGTGCCCACTCTTTTGAAGGTGTTGGTTTGGAGGCTTCCACGTTTGATGGGATGTTAGTAACCAAGTCTGTGCGTTTGTGGCGTAAGTCGTTGGTTCGGCGCCTACCAACGTACGCAGCGCCCACGAAGTGACATATAAAATTGGCTACTTGAATGAACAAATCGCCCGTGATGAAATCGCGTTAGCGCCGTAGCTTCTCGAGTAACGCGTGGCTTGTTGTAAACATCGGAACTTGACGCCTTTTCTATGTTCTTCTCGACGGTGTCTATCGTTCTCTCAAACTGGGAGGAAGTGGAATATTTTGGACAAACAATATTTTGCATAAATAAGTAGGACATACTGTGATATAACACGTCATTATACCATGGTGATAACACTAGTTCCAACAATTTAGAATATCAGCAATGACATTTTGAGGGCTCATAGAGGCTGGAGTTACGCAACGCCAGTTTTATGTACCAAAGCCTTAGCCAGTCATTTCTGTTGTAGGATTTTTCTGTGGATCACGCACTGCACATTTAGAATGCTTTCATTTTGCTGTTAGGATATTAAAAAACGTGTAAATATTTCACTAATCAATGTTGGATGGATTTAATTGCTTTTTATGTAGGGAGTACTCGAGGAGGGGAAACATAAGTGGCCGGATGTGATTTGGTCAGCACCTTCTCCTGATGGTCTGATTTGTTTGCTGCATTGCGTGTCATGTTGATTGACTCTGACTGAAAATCCCGGTTCGTAAATACTATCACACACATTCTACTATTCATTAGACATGGTTGAAAAAGTGCATTACTTATTGCAATGTTACAGGCGGAGTTGTTTTTGGTTGCAAAAATAAACCTGCAGTTAAGTATAGATGTAACTATTGGTCACCCCGCTTTCTTGTTTACTTGGTTTTTCTTGCCAATTGAAAGCGACCTTTGTCCTGTGTTGTGGGCACCTTTGACCACAGACTTTGTCTTTGCTCAGGTTAGCGAGCCGTTTGGCCAAATTTTGTGATTATACGGCATTTTTACGCAAATTGACCTCTAGATGACTTTTGATTTTTTGGATCACCCTGAAACCCTGATAATAAACCTCAGGCTGTTGTTTTCAACCTGCATGCCAAACATCAGCTCCATAGATCAAAGGGCGTCAAAACGCATAGTCGGACAGACAGATCTCATTTTAGTAGTACTAGTGCATTTCCCCCCGTGTGTGACATTTTACCTATGCGTTTGACCTTGATCTCAGATCTCATTTTTTAGTAGTATAGATTGCAATTGCACACTTCTTAATAAAATGTGATATTTACGAGTAAATACGATGGAATGACAGGTAATATGTCATGAAGTAACGAATGTTCTAAGTTTGTATATGAAATGAAATAGTGCAATGGCGTGGGCGAACATTTTTGAAAACAAAAATTAAAAATGAGTGTCAGAGGTAAAATTTAAGAAAATAATATGAAGTCATTGGGTGACAATGTTGCTGAAAGTGGGAGCTTTACATTTTGGGGTAGAGCTCCTAAGATTTTTTAAAAGGGCTTTATAATATTTAAAACAAAATGTTAGTGATCACGTTGGTACGTGTGCCGAATCCTGTAATATACTTTACGTCCGTCGGCATGCAAAATATCCGGAATTGCTTCTTCCAGTTCTGCTGGTGAGTCTGCAGTGGTCAATCTTGTGGTGGGTAAATATAGTGTTGATTGTTTTCCCGAATAAGGTGAAGTATGCTGTATTTGATTGGTCGCATTTTTTCCTTTAAAAATCGTAAATGTAAGAGGGATATGAAGCCCCTATTCACTCTGTGTTAAATATTTACGTTCATGTATGCCTCGGCTAAGTGTGTCCAAAAATTACATTAGTCAACTTGCAAAAACTCCCACAAAATGTCATCTTACTAATCCCTTCCCATATCTTCCTTCAACATGGATATTTCCCCTTGACTCACCCTTTCCTTTTTAAAGGAATTTTTATTGTGTGTGTGTTTGGGGTGTCTGTTTATGTGGTGCGCGGGTATATTCCTAATGTCCCGAGAGGAAAATCGAGGCTGACGATCACCGCAAAAAAGGGAGTTTGCGTTATTTTTCTTGTTAGATCTAGGGGTAATTTCCCCCTAAAACAAGGGCAAGGGTCCGCTCCGTGATTTTGTTTCAAAAGTGCATTTAAATATATATATATTTGTGTGTGTGTGTGTGTGTGTGTGTGCAGCGCCGCAGTGTGACAGGCAAAAAGGACATGGGGTCGAACAAAAAGAGTCGGTCCTCTATGAGTTCAAAGGCTTGTTTTTGTTCAAAACCTATAGCGTTTGAAAATGTTACCCAAAAATGTGTAAAATGAAAGGCAATTCAATTCAATACCATTAAACCCGTGTTTTTGTGTTAGTCTGAGCTGGGCTCTTTCACCCTTACGTGAGGTGTATGTTGGGGATCGGGCTATCAATATCTTACATTCACCTACATTTATATCATTTCTATTACTTACGTCATTATCAAGAAAGGGGCACATATAGGATTCTAATAACAGTAACACGAATAATTTTGATAAAAGACCCGACTTGTGCGGGGCCCTTGGCATGTGCTGCCCACTTGGCCCCAATATTGGCAGTTCGGGAGGGGCGGGCTCAAATTGTTAATGCAATTCTTCTTGTAGTGTGGGTGAGTAATTGTGGCAACTTCGGTCTAATCTACCTTCAAAGTTTACGACTAAATTTCCCATACCCTATACAGGTGAAAAGAAGGAACCACCCTGAGAATCAAGAAACTCGGCATTTTGGAGTCTTGGGATTTCTTGCTACTAACCTTTTCGGCCACCGAATTCTCAAGACCATACTACAAACTGTTGCCATTGTCCACATTAATTTATTTCATTCAAGTTCAACTATTAGCCGCTATTTGTCCTTCCAACCGTTTAAACGCGTTAGTTGATAAACAAAATTTGTTAGAACACCGTAAGTGATTTCTGAAGCCTGTGACCACACAATTTTTCATTTATGTACTTGAACTTTTAAATTTCTATTAATTTTGGAACACATTCCCCAGCTGTTTCAGGTGGGCTAGTGATGATTTAATTGCAATAAAATCTTGATTGTTAAATTGAAATGTCGCAGTTTATGCTCACAAACAGAAATGTGAGTTCACCGAACCACACACGATGAAAACATTTCCGGTTTAATGATCTATCTTGGTCCGCGACTGTGCTATAGCTACACAGATATGGTTCTGTTTGCAACAAGACATGAAAAAAGACACACGGTACCAGTGAGAAACGACGTCAAGTTCATGTCTTATTCCACTACATCACGAGTACACCTGCTGAAAAAATATGGCGGATAAAATTTATGAAAAGATTTTTGATGAAGTCGTCTCGCGTATTTGTTGATTCAAAATACAGTTACACTGTCAGCGAACTGACCGATCACTTATCGGATGATACTTGGCGTGGACTGATGACCGTGATGAGAAGACTTCGTGTCATGAAAGCTTCATAATCTGCCAATAGAAGGGACAGCTTGGGGAAAACTTGACATTTGATTTTGTTATTTTGTGAAGCAATTACACCGTTAATTGAAGTCAAGTTCAAGATTGTAAAGCATTGTATGCTAGCTAAACGGTCACAATGAGCTTGGTGTTGGTAAAGTGAATGAGGATCATCGCATAAGGTCGTTGAGGGCGTCCCTGTTCTTGTTTTGAAGCATTTTATTTTGCACTAATTTCTAATGCATCCAAATTGTCTCCTCTATTACATGTCATCTTTCGTTGAGGCATTTCTGAACTCGACTCATTCCGATCCCAATAATTTGTATGAAACAGTTTGAAGCAGTATCATTTGGCTTTACATCATTACCTAGAAAGTAGAGCTCTGGAAGCTATATGCCAAACAATGGGCACATATTCCTAAAATATAAGAATTTGAAGTGTGAAAATTAAAATTTTGCATTTTATTTTTGATAAATGTCTTGTGGTAACATGACCTCTCCGCCTTTCTTTGGGTCTCAAAGCAAATAACCATACGGAGATGTTTTGCTAATAGGGTTCTCATTTCCAGCCTGCTGGTAATATAATATACCCCTCCCCTTCTTATCATTGCCAGTTTTGGTTTAGAGATTTTTTTTCAAAATTATATAACATTACGCCGGAAAATTTGAGGCAAATTCCTCAAACTGAAGCCAGAATTTCCTGCATTTGCTAAAACGGTCAAAAATTTGAAGAAAAAAATTACTAATTTCTTGTTGAATTGGCCCAAAACCTGTGATTCTCAGTGGTATAACTATGGGTTTCACTTTCGGCGGAAAGTATGATTCTTATTTCAAACTCTCGGAGCCATGTCCCTACCCAATCCAAACTTTAGACCCCCTCTTGGTATTTTTCATGATTAGTGCTTTGTTTTAGTTGAAATTAATGCTTATTCATGCAGTCAGTTGATGGCATCTAAGCGCACAGAGAAGCTAAACACGGCAGATATGTGAACAAAGTCTTCAGGGGCTATCAATTTATCATACTTAGAGGCCTTCCTCTCCAAGATACCGGAATCAACACGCGTGAATTCCATTCTCCTCAGGCTGATCAACCCTTGTTTCCGTAGTCCAGAACAAACTCTTGCCCAGGCTCCTGCTATATACTTTCCATGTTTACAAGATCTTTTCTTGTATTCGACCCACTTTATAGGCAAGTATCACTATTGTCAAGAATGGAACAGCAGCAACTATCCTGATGTTCTTTAGATGACTTGAATGGTATTAATTAGGACGTCAAAGTGTGACATTACAATCTTATTTTTTGTTTCAAATGTGAAAGCTTCTCATATCAAACTAGCGATATGTATCCGCTTCGGCGGACTAACAATTATTAGGTCTAGTTGCTGAGAACGCGTTGCCAACATTCACCATCTCGTGACGTAATTTGTGAAGTATTGCACTCTCAGGATATTAGAAACTTGAAAAACACTTTTTCACCACAATTTGACAAGTAATTCTTTTGTGTATTATGTCTAGTTGTTACTCCCTCAATTCACATACATGTAAAAACGCTTATTGCATTGAAGAAACTCGAAAAAAAGGTTACTTGATTCTCGAAAGAAGAAACTCGAACAAGTCACTCAAAAAGTCACTTGAAGAAAGTCACTTTATCACCCACCTTAATTAAAGGTGAGTGACTGGATCAACAGCCTCGTCGTCCCCCACTTTACGCCATCAAAATTGAGATTTCGGTATCAGACTAAAGTTCAGATTTCATTTCTCTTTACCCCAGTGCAGTGAAATTTAAGATATGGAGGACTGTTTCCATCTACGGTTATGAACAAAAAATGTTTCCAAATGTGATCAACCACATTTATTAACACACACACTGTCCTATAAGCCAATTTAGCACACTTTTTGCTTCTACTCTTCAAACGGCTGCACTGATCTAGTTAAAAAATTTGTAATCAGATGCTTTTGGTGATAATGTTTCCATGCGAGGGAGAAAGGGAAACAACATATAACCGGAGCATGATCGGGTCGCCCACCATTATAATCGAATTATAAACTTTTTTTGTAATTGGACCATTCACTAAGAATCATGGTAGATAAAAAATAAAAGGTTATTCATGCAATGAAAACAACAAAGAGAGGGTGCGGATGCATTAATGTCTATGCAAATTATACGACGTCACACTTGGCGATTATCATAAAATCTCCCTTGCCCTACGGTGGAAATACCAAGAGTACAATAGATCACCTGTAGGCCTACAACTTGAGTATCTTTGGAATTCAATACAGGTGGATGTATTGTAGTCATGTAATGTGACTCTCTTGCCCTACAGCATGGCTGCCTATTGCATAATAGCTCCTGGATGTATTTTATGATATCAAGTATCGAGTGCAATGTTAGCCCAGTAGCAGAGGGTGTTTTTTGTTTTGAGTCAATCCCACAATGCACTAGTTTTGGGAAATTTCACCTCAATAGGGTCATGTGATCAAATAAAAATCCTATTCTTAACACATAAAAACCATGACTTTAATGTTCATTTTAGCCCACAAAGCGTTAGTACTTAGGGAATTTTTTTGCATGCTTATGAAATGTTTTGTGGTTCTTAAACTTTTGGAACATTTTTTATCCCAAGTACTGACACGTGTTTAGTACAGTACGGTATAGGCACATTGCTATGCATCTTGGGATTGATTCAAAACACCCTCTGGCCCAGTAGTAACAATAGTTGTTTACATCAATATATTCAGTAAATCTTAGCTCACACGTTAATGATATCAATATTGAATAAATCTTAGTAGCTCAGGTAGGCTTTCATGATAGCAATAGTGAACTATCACTTGGAAAAGTCCTAATTTATTGTTGAAGTTTGAACCTCGCATGGTTCACGTTCATATCGAATGATTTATTGACTTTGTTTTCTTTGTTTGCAACCAGAATTAAACTGCATTTCTTTTTGGTGGATGCAGTTGATGCATCTAATGGGTACATGTGCTATAATCTTAATTGTCAGTAATAACGTCAGGCGTCTTTAGCAATTTGGTATTTAGTTGCTTCTTGACCTCTGCTAAGCCCTGTACCTATCGTGACAGTCTTTGTGTTCTCGATGTCGTGTCTTGTCAATGGCAATCACTCACTTATTTGCAAAATGGGCTTATAGTTGAATTTGTTTCAGTTTTGCTATTGATTTTCCCTCTTCCCATGTCCTACCGGCTGGCTCACTTAACAAAACCCTCTTTACTCGTTTCCGACACCTACTCGACATGTGTTTTTCATGTCGAGCTAATAATCGACTCAAATGTTTTGGTTTCCCTTTTCGCCCAAAAGCATTGAAATGTAAAATTAGATTGACCCTTCCCCTTGCTTAACACGCTAGGTAGCGCGGTCGAATTTATGCGTTGGCAAATGAAATTGCCCGACAAGCACCGAGTATTTCTCACTGTCGATGACACACATAAACCGTTAAACGTCTATTTTTTTCGCACGCAACAGAAGGCTATAGGCCTAATTGGGTTATAGTTTTTAATTCAGGCCTTCCACGCTAATAACACCAGTACTTTGTTAAAGGACAGAATCGAACAAGCAGAAAATGAAAGCAATTCACATTATGGGAAAACTATTTGTTTGAAACTATCCCTTTAGGCTAGCAAAGAGCGACCGCCAAGTTTGAAAGAGAACGAAGTGTGAATATGGCGGGGAAGGCAGATATTAACACGTTATTGTCAGGTTGAAGACTCAACTTATCACTCGTCAACAGAACTCCAAGACAGCGCGCAGCTCGAGCTCCATGGCAGAAGTTGACCGTAGTTATACCCCTGTGCACCCTAAGGTTCTATCACGGTCTTGACCAGAGGAACCTTTTCATACGTTTGTCGCCAGATTTTAATCTGAACAACTAACGAGACAACAGAGAAAATGCCTCTTATTTTGCGAGAAGATGATTTTTACACATGTTAGCCGCCAAAACTCATTTGAAACTCATCTCGTGGCAAGTCCCTGGGTGCGAAGCTTAAAGTGAATGTGACAGAATTAATTCGAATTGCCTCCGCTGACCAAGCCCCTGCTCAAACTTGCTGAAAGCTAGCTCATCGTGGTCTCGATCTGCTGCAAACAGCCGAAAGAACCAACCGAAAAACAGCCGGTTTAAATTTTCTAGGCCGATTTATTTCGCACAGATTTAACACTTTGTACGCTAAAGGCAAGTGTAATCGTACTAATTTTGAACATTTTAAAGAAAATGTTCATTTTATGGATTCAGAGCATCAAAACATAACTCTAGGTTCAACTACCCTAAAATGGTCCCCGGGAACCATGCAGGTCAATGTTTTTACAATGTTTGCAAAGTTACTTAAAAAGACAGAAGATTCAAATTCTATTTCAGGAAAAGCGTTATTATACCAAAGAGATCAAGCAGGGAATCCTTCGTTGTTTCAGTGATTAATGGCCTACTGTGGTGCAGGATAGCCCGGATTTGAAATTGAACTTCACTTAAGATCTCCAGTAAAGAAATTACAAAGCCCACCATGGACATGATAGAATGATGGTATTACTTACAAGCTTACAGCCAAAAACAATAGATGTATTCATATATGTCATCCGGTTTCTATTACCTACAGATATATAGCATGAAGTTAAGGACAATAACGCGTTATAGATAATGGCATCAATGTAACATACCCATCATGTATTTACAACGAGGGTGTTTGATATATTGAGAAAGATTATAGGAAGGACAAAAGACGGTTGTTTTTAGAAGCTATAATAAAATATTCCATATTGCTTTATGTTGTTATGAAGATGTGTATTTCTATTAAACGTAGTATTAAATCAACTCACTGTTTCTTGCGCCAATGTTTCATATAATTGCTTTTGCAGCTTCCACTGCGTGTTGGTTATTCCATTACGTGGTAATCCTCGGAGTCCTCTATTTGCTTTATCTGTCAGCGACAAAAGTTACAAGAATTTTACAAGCAAAACTGCGTGTGGATCTACGCCAACTCATTGAAAAGTCTGTGAATGTGTGAAGCAACTTGACTTTACAACAACTTTGCCTTTTTATATCAACGCGTATCAATTGGAAATCAGTCTGGTTAAATCTGAAAGTTCTTGCAATAAACTGTCCCTGGGTTGTTGTATAGCTGTGTACGAGGGTGCATGTATCTGTCATCAAATTTGCATTACATTGAACGAAACAGTCCGCATGCTGCAGAGTGTCTGGTTTTACCAGATTCGCATCTTCTTCGGAATTTGCTTAGTTAAACATAACTTCTGTTTTATTCCTCTTGTTCTTGCCCAATCTGTAAAAAAAAAATCATAAACGTTCTTGTGAAACTAACTTTTTGGGGTTGGCGGTTGTCAAATCCCTCAAAATAAAGTCTAACAATAACCAATAACTAACAAAGGCCCCTGGCCATGGTCATACTTGGTCATACCTTATAATAACTTCCTAAATGTTATTGATTAATAATCGATGGAGTAGTTAACAAGCTTGACCTCAATTAGCACTTCTTGAACTTGGAGTAACCGTATCCCTCATGACATTTTTGATGTGGGTAAAGCGTCCCGACACAAACAATTTGAAACGGCTCCCTAGACGCGTGGACCACGCACATTGGCACGGTGAGGTTGTAAATTTGCCTGTCCCCACACCTGCGTGTGTGCCATTTCTCGGCTGCTTCACGACTCTATTAATTTTCCCGTTGTTAGATCACTATAGATGTTTCAATATCGCGTAAAGAGAGAGAAAACAACTTGTATTTCTCCAGAGGGAAACTCTGCCGTTAAAATCTCTTCCTGGATGACACCGATCCCGCGATAAATCAAAAACTACATCGATTCTGGTGTCAAATTTACTGTAACAAGTAATATAAAGCCGAGGAATATTTATTAGTCACATCGTTACAAAAGGTGCGTTGACTCCAATGGGTTGAGTGATATTGCCTTCTTGGCACTTGAGGCGCGGATCTTTCTAGACAACGTTTACGTAAAGAGTTTATACAAACTTTGCGTGTACATAGACATTGCTTTAGGCGGTCTATAAGCAAGATCATCATTGGAGTTTAAGGGTGTCTGGCCACTTAAGTTTTGTCACTAGTCAATGTCAGAATTCGTCGCGGTCGTAAATCATTAGGATGGTTTATTATAAAGTTCTAAAACTTGAGAAGTTTGCGTTTGCTGGTAGTTGACTGATGAAAGCTCGTTAATCAACTTGAAGCATCTGCAATTATATATTTTTTTCTATCTTCCTCTCTCTCTCTGTTTATAATATGAGTGAGCGAAACAATAGAATGATATTTTTATATGGTTTATTTCAATGGTTCATCTTCACAGAGTTTTCAATGCGTCAGAGTTCTTCACTGGCCCGTCGCGTAATCGATGATTCTGTAGCACTGAAAGATCACATCTTTGGCTTGCTTTACATTCGCCTGAGATTCACGAACACCTACTGTCTGACACGAAACAACAAGTGCCCAACGGGCCAATCAATAGGACCTTCCTGTGGCTCTGGTGTGACCTCGGTGATCTAACTGATTGTGCCTTTCATGGTGGAAAACTGAGTCAAACTCGCAAGAGAGAGGGAAGCTGAGGGAAAGGAGAGAGAGATGGAGAGAGAGAGAGAGAGAGAGGGGGAGGGAGAGAGAGAGAGAGAGGAGAGAGTGAGAGAGAGAGAGAGAGAGAGAGAGAGAGGGGGATTAAAACACGTTATTTTGAAATCCAATACTTTTTTTGGGCCACCCATGTTGCTATATTTTTTAAAAACTATTTTAAATGGCATTTCATCGCGATTCATACCAACTCTTCACTAATTGTCATGATCAGTCAACATGGCACAGTATTAGTTTTGGGGGATGATCAAGAAGTGTAGTGTTTTTTCGTAAGACAGTTTATCCATAGAGTAAGTGTCAGTTATTTTTTTCAAGATATTTCATCTATTGGCTTTAGAATCTTCACCCAGTATTGGACTGAAAAGGAAACTTTTTGCGGAATTCATAACTTCGTATCGAAATAGTAACAATCGGGCCCATTGATAGGAAGACGTGTGACAGTTTGAAGGAGTCTTGCGGAAATAGGTTGCGCCCATGCCAAATGAGGCGCCCTCTTTTGTGATAATCCCTCTCCGGCAATCATGATTGTGTAGCATAAACGAGAGAATGAGTGAGTGGGTGAGTGAGTGTTACTGAGTGAATGAGTAAGTGAGTGAGTGCTCGAGTGACAGCGAATCAGAAGAATATCGCTTTGTTTCTTCTTAATGCTTTTGATGAAGCAACTGATCGATCTTATCTGAAACCTCAGCTCGGATGCGGAACACCGTTGGACCAAAGTATTCTAGAATGCTTTGGTTGGACTTCACCAAATTCGCAAAAAGAGGGAAATTCAATTAGCTTGAAAGTGAAAAACAAATAGCTTTACCTATCATCCTTTTTCAAGAACTGAAAATGATCGAAATTTCGATTATGTTCGCATTTGATTACTTTGACGGATTGCATCTTGAGCCTGGGCTATTTATGAGTTGGCAAGTTGGCCCGGGATACCTTGTTGACATTAAAGATTGATGAAGTCCAACGAACGTAACTGGTTTTGCTGGGAAGCGGATGGAATCGGAAACGCTGATAAGTTATACTATGATTCGTCTTAAAACATTGATGCTAAGTTTTTACTCTGGTTACGTATAGGGAAGAGAGTGTTTTTTAACGGAATTAGTTACCTTTATAAAAACTTCAAAGTTTGATATTTTCCCCAAAGATTTCTTTTATTCGCTGATATCTACAAACAACTTGAAATGGAGTAGAAAAGGGATTAATTTTTGACCAGAATCAGACAATGCCGAACACAATTCAAAGGGTTGAAAACGTACAGGAACGCCATCTTTAAGTTCGCAATAGAGAATTTTATTAATTTTGGTTTTCGCACCTGAAATTAAACGGATTGATAGTTGTAAAATATTTAAAATATTTTATGAACTTCAGAACAGCGAATCGCAGCGTAAAGCGACATTTTCTCGTGTATACAAATACGGAGAAGGTTACAAAAGAGGGCGCCTCGTATTTGTCCTGGGCGCAACCTGTTTTCGCAGTACTCGTTACTTTATTCATTAGTCACGGGTCGTTACTTTTTCAACACGAAGTTACAAATTTCGTGTTTCTTTTCAGCTGACAACATTGTGTAACAATTCGAATGATAAATATATGAATATTTTTGTGGCTGTTGAGCCAATTTGTGCTGAAATATATAATATAGGGGCCTACCAAAAGCAAATCGAATGATATTTAAAAAGACACAAGAACATTTTCCGGAAACTGAGTCCATCTTTTTCGAAACCGGGCCGAGGCTTTTTTATATTTAGAAATTATGCTTACACTGAAGTGAATAAGCCAAAAAGTCGTCTACGTCAGTGTAATAAAAATATGGCTGAGTATTTTCTGTAGTGTAGGGTGCAAGTCAGAAAATCTAAGCATGCTGCTCTTATAGGACCGTCGACCGGTTAGGACAGCAGGCAAGTTCTAAACTTTCGAACCTTTGAAATGTTCTCGGAAGGTGTTCTACAACCAATCAAGGGCGTATTTAAAGAAACAAGTTGTGTCCTCAGAATGATCGGCTCCTCTTATCCCTTTAAAGTTGATAGTTGAAGACCTTTGCAATAAAGTAACTTCTCTGTCCGAGCTATTAAGCTATGGATAAGTTATGATGTTATAGTGCGAAAAATAGCCACTTATTTTGCAGATTGAGAACCCTTAAAAATAATGTACCAGATTGAAATGTGACGATGAAGACTGAGTGGATATTAATTGCGATCAAAAGCCATTCTGGCAGGCTGAGCTACATTTGATATCACAAGAGACAACGCATTCGCTTTTAAAACAACTTGTTTTGTTTGACTTGCGTTTGAATGGCTTTGAACTAGACCAGGCTTAGACCGCGGCGTATAATGGCAGATAGTGCAACCAATATGGTGCATGGTGAAACCTATCTTGTCACAATTCCCCTTGGACACTTATCTCATCATTAATATAGGCCTACTAATAGATTACCGGTGGTATTGGAGATCTCAACTGTCGGAACCACGGCCTCTGGAGATGATGATGGGCCTTACCTACTCATCACGGTCCACGGCCTCGGGCACGGAAAAACAAAAAAGATATTAAAAAATAGAAAGAAGAAAGAAAATTTAGCGAGAAGTTTGGGCGGTCATGGTTGAGGAAGAGCTGCGCTTTGATTGGCGAACCTGCTGGGAGTTGAATGGCGCCACGAACGCTACATGACATATTGAAACGAAGACTGACAAACCCCATTAATTTCATCCTAAAAATTAACCCCCTTGTCATGCTATCTGTCTGCATTCCCCGTTTCCTTTTGTAAGAGTTTTGTAATATCCGCATACCAGAAACAAATGCCATCTTTTTTACATTTCGTGACCTATGCATGGGAGCCTCATATTGTCAAACTTTTGGGGGGTTATTGATACCAATAATTAACTTTTATCACGGTAGTCTTGGTACTGTACAGAACATTGTGTGTCACTAGCAATTTGATAAGCTATCGATCATTCACTCGCTATAGGTCTGGGCGCTTAGATATCAACCACTGATTGAAATCGCCCACCCTTGTTCGTTTTCTTGCCCCGCTAACTCACTCACTCACTTTGGCCCGTATTTAAAAAATATTTTGGTCTTGGTTTAACTCCTAGTCCAGCATGCAGCATTAAGTCCTACCAGGAAGGACCTTTTTTCCTAGGATACATATTTCTCTATTTGCACTTGATTGGTTGTAGAACACCGACCGAGGACAAGTAGAAATAAAACCAAGAACTAAGTTTGGTTTTAAAGCTGCCTGCTGTCCTAATCGGTCTATAGAGAAACGTGATCGGATTTGATGTCAGTGTAAGACAAAAAATACTAAATCAGCTTGTTATTACATAAAAACCGCGTTTTCGGCTTATTCACTTCAGGTCACATGTAGTTTAGTACATTGGTAAGCATTCTAAGTATGCAAAAAATGTAATTTAGTGTCTTTCCGTACTTTTTGCACATTTTTAGTAGTAAAAATTAATAGGAAAGGAACACAATGGAGGTTCTTCTCAATAGGATGTAGTCCTGGACTAAAGTTCTTTTGCGAATAGGGGCCTTTATCATAAAAAATCCTATCAAATTGAATCTCATCGCGATGCATTTGATATAGTTCGAGCTGCAACTCACTCGATTACTGGCCGACCAATCCTTTTGTCATGATTACCAAAATCATTCATTATGGTCATCAAACATGGATTTGATTTCAATTAACATATTTGTAAACTTGGTTTGTAAACCTGCCAACTTCTATGAAGTATAGTGGAATATCCTGCGAGTTGGATTCGGGAAGAATCCGCTCAGAAATTTGCATCATGTCCATTTCGCAAGCTACTTTACCATGCTTACTCTTTCTGATCACTTGATTGTTTCGTCAATATATATTTTCAATTATATTTAATTATTTGTAAATCTCAATCAGTTCAATTCTTGATAATTTTGCCATAATAGAAGACACACTTAACTTGCTTCTTTCGAAAGTTTTTCCTCTCATCTTACAACCTTCATCATAATAGGAGAACTGCAATCATTAGATGTAGAAGGGGGTATGGGTTGTGGTTAATTGCTGTTACAAGACGACCGTCTATTAGCAGCAATCTAGCATGACTATCACAGGGTTCGATTCAATCATCAAGTCTTCCGCCGCATACCGTCTAGTCGCACAAAATTGCTTCAAAGCTACACTAGCCTAGCGCTCAAGCTGGCTGGATGGCTGCTTACGACCTCAAAAAAACACTAGCTATTAACAGAGTGAATTAACCCAGATTATGAGTGTATACTGTAACTGGTTGGGTTGGGACAAGAAAAATGATTGGCTTCCAGAATAGTAAATAGGTGAATATTGACATGGTATGGCAAATTAAATTAATGTCATATTTTGACCCTGCCTTGGATGTCTGTTTATGCTATTTCTATGAGCGCGGAATTCAGCAAACAAGCACTACAGACAATACTACAATGTGTCAAAAACAAAACCAAAACAGTTTTGGTTCTTCCTCGGTGATAAATGTAATTTTAATATTTAGTCAACAGATTACAGAGCTTTTTGGTGTATTTTTTCATTCACGTGATTTATTCTACAATAAACAAAATGAAGAGTAAGGATGACATGATGTAATGTTGTCATATTCAACTGTTACCCTTTCCGGGACATACTGTAATAAGTGAAGAACGCATGAGGAGTATAAATTCATTACATAAAGGACAATGATAGCCCTTTCTTGAGGGCTATGTTATAAGTATTGTTTTAATGGTCAGTTTCCCGTAGTGGAAGTTCAAGATTGTCAATATTTAAAATTTCAATGACTGACAGAAAACATGGTAAATCTCCGATATGGTTTAGTGGTACACAAAAGGCCCACACTCTTAGACATGGGACCCGTTTTTTTGCAATGTTTCTTAATCACATTTTCCTGAATGAATTTGCTGATCTGACAAACATTTTGTCAAATTTTGTTGCAACTATTATAATATGAATTGTGAGAAACGAACCGTCAATCTAATTTTTAATTATTCCACATATTTGACCTAAAATAGGTGTTTATCATCATGGCTAAGATGCGTAATTAAGACCACCTTTATGTACTATACGCAACCCCCCCCCCCCCCCCTCATGCTTAGGTCTCTGATGCTAATGGGTCTGATTGTAGAATTTGGACGTCTTTACGATCTGGTAGCCTGATACTCGGGACCAGGAACCATGGTCCGTTTGGTCATGTAGTACCAACAGCAATGTCACATGGTAAAGGCTTCTCTTGGTGCTTTCAACCTGTCTCTGATGTGGCGACTGGGTGATGTTATACGTTAGCCTGTGTCAGTGTGCGAACACAACCAACTTGAACTGTTCAGAAGAATCACTGAGCCAAGCTTCTTATGTGGTTTACACAGATTTGGGTCAAAGTCATTTGAGCCAATTATTGCTAACGTTGGAACCGATTCAGCCAAATTTGGTCAGAAGAATCACTGACCCATCCCCCATATTGGGTGTTCAGTTTAGGGTCAGCAGTCATCCAGCCGATTAAAGGGGTCTTCTTTGAAAATTTTTAATTCCTTGCCTTCTTCTTTCCCACAAATCAAAACTGGCTGTTAGCACCAAATTCAATCATAAGATTACCCTGATAGGGGATACACATGGTGTTCACAGATTGTCTCAATAGGCCACATTTACTACTTAAAGGGCAATTTTCTTGAACTGAAATTGATTAATTTCCTTCTTCTTCCGCAAATTAAAGGATATCACCACGAGATTCGTTCAGAAGATCTCCCGGCGAGTTCTTATGGGGTAATTCACAGATTGGGTTTCAAATGTCACCATTAACCGTTTCAAAGGTCATCCTCAGATGATGGCAGATTATTATATACTAAGATAGATGAGGGGTAACCTAATTGTAATGTACAGCTATGTGGAGTTTTACTAAAATAATTTGAATAAGTTATCTAACAATAGTACTGCTGTTGGTGTATCCCATGTGTTTATTGATCAGCATGAAGGTAATCAAAATATCGCAAATAAAGATAGTGTTACACCAAATTGTCTATCTGCTGCCATCATAAGTTGAGCCCTCTGATGAAAACATAATGTAGCTCATGTCCACTTTGCAACAAAATTTTTTACACAAAAGTATACAACAACAACAAGGAGAAGGACGAGAACTTTTAGGACCCTAAATTTTATTAACTCTATTGCTAGAATCGACGCCAGTGTCAAGACATAATGAATATGCAAAAAACGTATTCACTATATTTGCTTACTAAGAAATTGATTCAATGGTTGTCAAATAGGAAGAATCTTGAAATGGACAAAGGCTATTACTTTCTGTGGAACCGCACAAGAGATTAGTTATATTACTGAACTATGGTAATGTTGGATTGGTGTACTTTGTATTTTGCAGTAGGGCAATTCCACGGTAACGGAATGACTTCAGAGACTATGTGTTTTGGACGTTCAACTCCACTTCAAAACAAACGAATTTCTAATTACAATGTCAAAATACTCCACAATTCTGTGCATGCTACTACTTTACACAATTTCAGCTACTTGCTTTCAACAAAAAACTTTTCATTAATTGAATCTTGTATACTAATGAGCTTGGTAACGGAAGGACTCTATATACATCATGACGAAAAGTATTTTGTTGAAAAAGTAGCTGGAATTGTCAAACTATAGTAGCATGAGAGAATTTAAGCGTTTATATTGATATTGGAATAAAATCATTTTGTTTTGGCAGTAGTTTGAAAGTCCAAAAAACATAGTCTTAATGTCCTTCCGTTACCGTGGAATTGCTTATGTAAGTTACCAGGACTTAGAGGTTGCAATGGAATAGGACAACATGTTCAGCATGTCTTTGTATATCCACTGATTCTCGAATTAATTGCAGTTATTGCAATGCGGCCTATAAGAGGGGGCGCATGACACAAGGTGAATTTTTGCATTGATGCGCTAGTCTTAGGGGGTACGGAAAGATCGCCGGTTGTGCAATGTGTCCTGTATTTACAGCTGTATTTCGCATGTTGAATAGAAGCTCATAGATGTTTTTTAACCAATGGTCTTGTGTTTATGTCATAATTTACTGAATAGTAGGCAATCAGGGCGTCATTAGCATTTTAGTGATTAGCAATTTATATGCTATCACATAAAATTAATACGGCAGTATGGCAGATTTACATATTCTCATCGTTGATAGCAAAATAACTAATATGCGCCAACGATAGATAGTGACATTATTTAAAATTCAAATAATGTTGTAAGTCATGCTGCCGTTTTGGTATCATTTTTTAGAAGTTTTTATATAGTTTTGGTAAGCTTGCTGTGTTTTAAGTATGTATCATCCTGTTTTAATATGTATATAGACGACCTTGCGCTGGTTATTTTCGAGTAGATCAGTAGATTGTAATTCGTAGCCAACAGATGGGATAATTGATTAGCTTATTACTTATCCATAAGATCTTATTTCGATTTCCTCGTTCTTGACATATTCTGTCAGCAGTTTTTATAAGGTAAATTCAAACGCTCTTCTTTTAACTCCGACTTGACGCGTGCTACACACAGAATTCTTAAAATCAATTTATACTTTGCCGTCTAGTTTTTTTTCAATCACGCCTATCTTATTGAGTTTCCGTCCTGTAATCACACGTTTACGTCTTCAATGAGTTCAGATGAGGCCCTACTGTAATGACGTCACTATCAGGAGTGGACTCGATTTCTCGCACAGAAAGAGCAAAGAAAGAGTGGATTTTCAAACCTGACATTGATTACTCCGGGCATGTACAAGGTATGGGTTTTATTTGTGGTGATGTTGGTTATAATATAAAATCCTCCACAATAGAAGACAATAATCTTTTGCTGTCGTTTCTAGCTGTGCAATGTTACCCTTAATGTAACACAGAGAAATGTAGTCCCTAAACATAGTACACCATAATCAGTTCTCAAACAACGGCCTATTGTTATTAATGACGTTTCTTTGGGTGTGGTGATGACAGTAAAGGGTGTATATCGACTGAGTGAGTACCAACATATCTTTAAGACTTAAACAGAAACATAAAGATTCCATCTCATTGAAGAATTGCCAAATGGTCATATGCATTGGCTCCCTTTTGAAGATTTTCTTGTCAAATCTCCGGAGAATATGCGTCAATATTATGTTTGAAGAATTTAAATCAAGTTAGAATGGGACACAAAACTGTCCCAGTATTTCAACAATGGATGAATTTTGAATGAGTAAGGCATCTTTTTTCTAGTATTATCGTCCCATTTTAGGTAAGTTTTCCTCTCTCAGAGCAAAATTCGTCTCAATACGATTATAATCCAGCACGCCACATGTAGACAATTGACAACAGTATGACTAAGAAGTGAGTCTGATTGATAGTGAGGTTTATATGCCATTCGCATGCATTTCCGTGTACGCCAGGCGGAATTCTTTTGTTCAATTGTTGAGCTAATTAAGAAAAGAATTCAACATTCCAAGTACAAAATAGTCCACCTCGCCCATGGCATTTTAAGCTTGAACAATTTCAAAAGGCCATATCATTTCACTTTCTGACATTCGACCAATCACCTTGTTGATTACTGAAGCGAATAATGTTCGCTGTAAGCAACTGGAGTGGCTAGTTTTTTTTGTTTCACTATCAAACATTTTCAAAATATTGAATTAACACTCAACCCAAGTACAGATACAGTGAAATATGAAAGTAACAGGCGGGAGGTCGCGGTTCGAATCCCTCCGGTCGGATTTAGGGGTACCGGTCACTCTGGGGACACTGAGTTAAAATAATGCTACCAGCGTACTAGAAACCCATCTTATTACACCTTGGCAACATTAAGCTTGTTCTAAAATTCTACACGTTTTAATAAAAACGTTTTTGCACCAATATGTGTTTTCAGATTAAAATATGTAATAATCTAGTATTTAAAAAACACTTGGATTGTTTAGTCTAGTGTTTTACAAACTGTTTTCATGAACCCGTGACGGTAGAAGGCCTATCTTTTGTCTCCTGAAACCCAGCTAGTATACCGCTGCCTAATAGTAATGAAGATTGTTAAATAGAGTTGTTCAAAGATTTGACAAACCTACATTTTGTTCAGTTTATTATTATCAACACAGAATATGCACTCACTGCATAATGAATACATAGAATTATTATGGAGCATCTATTGGGGGATGGTATATTACGTATTGGTTGGAACATACGAAGCACTCCGCAGTATCAATAATTATCATAGACCACAGAGCCTGTTTTGGGTGAAGGTATTTTGCGAGTTGCGAGTTGCGAGTCTCGAGTTGCGAGTTACGAGTTGCGAGTGCGAGTTGCGAGTTGCAATTGCGAGTACGAGTTTGCGAGTTTCCTGAATGAAGTTGCGAGTGGCGAGTTCATGACTGCGATTTGGATTTTGCGAGTTGAAATAATGCGAGTTGCGAGTTCCTCGTTTTTGTCGAGTGCAAATATGTAAACTTTAATTTCTATTTTTTGTTTTACTACTCTCAAAATGTAAACAAGTGACAATTTTACTCCCAAAAGAGTGAAACTCTTGTCAATCACTCCAATATGAGTAGTTTGTACTTAAAAAGTGTGGAATTCCACTCAAAAAGAGTAAAATAATCACTCCAAAAAAGCAGATTTCCCACCATTTTCAGATGTTATCCTTGTTTAACTTCTCAAATGTTGTCCTTCATTAACTCCAACACCATCCCTCCCAAACGAGTTGGAAATCCACCCCTTTTTGATTGATTTTTCATATCCTTTTGAGTAAAAAATTTGTTCATTTTAAGTACAACCACTCACTTTGGAGGGGTTTACAAGAGTTTCCTCTTTTGGGAGTGAAATTTTTCACTCTCGTTTACATTTAGAAGTATGAAGATAGCTTATACAATATACCAAAGGCACTGGAGCTTGTTGGTTGCATTTTGTTTTGATAATGTTAATTAATATCATTTGTTACATTGTTTCCTTTTTTCATTTTAGTATAACTGCATAATTAGACTCTTTGCCTATCTCATCAATGTCTTTAAACAGAAAAAGGCACATGATACAAAGTAGGTGTGACGGGTAAATGTACTTATGCCTACATTTAAGTGCAGTATATCTTTCATAGTCATGCAAAACTTTGTAGTTACTAATTTGACAAACAGGCCTGTGGTCAAAAGGTAATGAGATTTGTGATATTTTACAACATCAAATCTTGCATCTTTTTTACTCCTTTGTCCTACCAGGTATATACCCTGAATTTACCCTAACCCTGCCAAGTAATATGGCTCCCCATCCTAACCTTATTTTTTTTATAGTGCCCCCAATTTCACATGTGTTATTTTTGCACATTGTGTTTATACTTGTCTAGTTAAGCTAGATACCTGCTTACAGACATATTTAAAAAAATGTGTATTTGTCATAGTGTCACCTAACGCAAATGACCTCTAATACTTGACTTGCCTGAACTGAAAGAATTTATTTTTTACCACTATTCCGTTAGGAAGCTGAAATGCGCGGCCTTCGATGTCGGCTTGCTTAAAGGCTGACTCATATTTTCCCGATGAGGGCGCACTCAATTTTCAAAATATCAACCTACTAACGTACTCTATCCCTAAATAATCCAAAATAAAAGATACATGTTGGATGCCTAAAATAGGCATCCTTCACTTTTTCTTCAATTTTCACAAATAATAAACCCTTGCTATCCTGGATACAGCTGCTTTTTCCCCCTCCTATGTTTGATCCTACCTGGGCATGTAGCCTATTATACTTTGTTCGATCTCACGTTTGGGGGGGCCGTCACTGTTGCGGTTAAGTTGCAAAACCCGAGAAACGCACGCGTTGACCTTGGATGCAGCATTTAATTTATAGGCACGCGACATGGCTGGCGCATCACAAACGCTGAACGAATTCACATCGCGTCATGGACGTCACCCCCAACTCGAGACCGAACAAGTGAAGTAGTCCTTTAATAAATGCAAGGAGTATAATAATTGTTATTAAGTTCCCTTTAATGCAGTCAGCTAACTGTGACAATGAACAAGACATTTTACATCCATGCAATCTTGAACCCAATCCACCAATGCAACTGTCCACTAATTACATTATGTATGTGTCTCAATGATGCCTCTTTTGACACCTTTTGGACCCCCTGCTTCGGTTCGGGGTTTAGAATGGGCCCGATGTGTTCCCTGCATGTCGTAAAAGGCGACTAAATGGGGCCCCTGCGGGTTCGGGGTTCATATTTGCCGATGTGTTCCCCTGCATGGCGTAAAAGGCGACTAAAGGGGCAACTCGTCTGTTAGTTGAACCGACGGTTGTATTTAAATGTAAAGGATTTTATTATAAATGTGTCATGATTTCGACTGTGTAATTGGTTATTAAGATGTTCCTGTTTATTACTCTTTTTAAGGTACATGTAGTATTAAAATCATTATCATGAAAAATAAACAATTTATCAATTACTTTGTACTCTGACATATGAAGACCACCTATTTAATTTTTTTGTAAAATAGTAATAGTAGCATGTATTAGGGTTCTACTGTATAATGCTACTGTTGTAATTTAAAATCTATCCGTTTGGGCATAATGCCCAATTGTATTGTGGAAGCCTTTATAAAATGTACATGTTATGAGACAATCTATTTGGTCTGTAAAGGGGATCTCATGTTTGCTGTTCTGATGTGATTGTCGATTAATATCTGTATTTTGAAGGTGAAGTTTTTGCTTGGTACATGGATGAGTTGTATGACCTTTGTCATCAGTCTATGATGTGTATAGTTATAACTTTATCAGTATATCTTTTGAACTTGTTTTTTAATTGATGCATGTTTTTTCTAAGTTATCTTGGCAATTAGTTTGGTTTTATCTTGTTTTATACATGGATAGGTGATGCTCTGGTTCATCCCTGTATGATGTGTATCCTTTTTGTAATTGTTTAATTGTTATTTGAAAATTGAAATGAAAAGTTTTACAATCCTTGCCGTTTTTTTTTTTAAATTTAATGTTATACATTTTCTGAAGGCATATAAAATAGCAAATGTAATGACAACGATATAACACAATTGTGTTGAGTTTCGTGTAAACTTTAAATACCTCCCTCCCTCACACATCTCACTTGACAACCATTTTGAAACTCACAATTCAAATACTATGAGAGCTGTTTGGGGGCAGACACCTTTTTTCATTTCAACAAACCTGGCGCTCTCAGCAACATTCACATTCCTCTCTTTAAATTTGTGTCGAAAATACAATGTGGCTATTTATTTTCCGCACAAAACAATTTGTATGGTTGGATTATAGAATACAGTATATGACGAGTCAATGACACAACCAAAAAAAAAAAAAAAAAAAAAAAAAAAAAAAAAAAAAAAAAAAACCCTCCCCCAGGAGATTGTTGAAATTGTAGTGAATTAATGCTGATATTGATGAATGAAACACGCAGAACAAATTTTCGGCAAATATTGTTTTCCCGAAATATTTCCACCAAATGTGGGTCAGTTTCTCTACTAATAATTTGTAGATTGTAACAAGTGGACTGATTTTTGGCCAGTGTAAGAAATGGAGTAATAATAATCATATAAATAACTTTTGAAAACTACAAATCCCCCTACCACCCCCATAGATTATTTTGTGGAAAGTTTGATCTTTACTACGGTCAAGTTAAGACTACATGGTGTCGGGTAATGTTTATTTTATAGACCTGTATTTTTCTTCCTGACTTGTCCCCTTAAACTCGTCTCGATCCACACCTCAACTCCTTTTTTTTATTGCAACTGTGATTTTGTGTGTACTAATGAGCAATGCAACTGCAGGTTTTTTGTTGGGTTTGGGTGTTGAAACAACACATGTCTTGTAATTCTAGTTAAACAGTCCACTCTCACAGCCACACACTGCGCCTCTATACCGGTTCTACCTAAACCAAACTGACAAGCTTTTGCCATTTGGTGGGTCATGATTTGGTACTAAACACTGACCAACCCTCATGGGTGCTTTTTTCTGGATAGAAAAAGATAGCTATCCTCTTTGTTCCCACCAAGCTCATTCGTCATGTTCAAGAATATTATTTATATATTTGACACTTTCTTGTAAGACTGCTTTAACTAAGTAGTTGGGCTACAGAAATTGCACTAAAGGTGAAAACAGAGGTTGGAATAATGGCCTTTATTTCAATTTTATTGGATCAAATACCTAAATTAAGAAATTCACAAGTTGTGTAAGAAAGACTTTTTAGCTTCATCTTTCAGATGGGGATATGATTGAAGACTTTGATTACATCATTTTAGCGACGTGTAAATCACTCAGTGCAACCTTGCATAAAGTGTGATAAACATAACAGGCCTTTGTTTTCGAGTCACCACAATAGTCATAAGGTTATTGCAACTACAATGATGAAAAACTGAATATCTGATCAATTTAACTTTTAGTATGCTGTAATTGAAAATCCTAATGTGAAATTAGGGATGTAACCTTTAAATCGGCTTAGAATGAGTGCAGAAGCAACTCGCAAATACTAGGACTCGCAACTCGCATGTAACAACTCGCAAATTTCAACTCGCAAAATCCACCTCGCAACTCGCATTCAGGAACTCGCAACTCACATACTCGCAAAATCAACGTACTCGCAAAATTCAACTCGCAACTCGTAACTCGCAACTCACACTCGCAACTCGCATTCAGGCACTCGCAACTCGTACTCGCAACTTGCAACTCGTAACTCGCACTCGCAACTCGTAAGTCGCAACTCGCGACTCGCAACTCGGCAGATTATCCAAACCCCGAGCCTGTTGAAGACTTAATCACTGGTCACTAGCTTCAATCAATGATCGGCGCGGCAATGATCACGCGATATACCTAAGCGATTGTTAAAAGTTCCGAGATTTTATCATGTTACCTGTTTTTATAAGATACACATGGTGCATCGGATAGAAGGAGGTTAAATGCTTAACAAAGTTGACCGCTACCAATTAAGGGACATTTTTCTATAATGGTTGATTGACGGCTAACCACCCGGTGTTAATATAGTTTTCGTTCTAAAGTATTTTTGCACAATAAATTACGTTTATATGTGAGGAACATAATGTCATGATCTATTTGGGTCACGGTGTCGATTTGTGAGGTATTAATTAACCTTATAATCATCTAACCAGAAATAACGTCATAAGGTACATCAGAACTTCTATACTGCAGCCTGAACATATATTGCGAATCTCAATATATGTAGCATAGGCGTAAATCCCGGGGGGGATGGGGGGATATATCCCCCCCAATATTTTGATGAGGGGGGATGGTCAATACGATCATCCCCCCCCCCAATGTTGATGCCCATTCATGTGTTTTTGACCCAAAATAACCTCATATTTTACCAAATAGTTTTAAAATGGTGAATTTCCGCGCACTTTGCGCGCATTTTGTTCTAATTACAATTATATTTAAGGATTTTAGCTTCTAAGTGGCAATTTTTTTCGCGCGCTTAGCGCGAACATGTGCTAGTAATAGATCTTTTCAGCAAACCCCATTTCATTCATAAATTTTCATCAACCCCATCCCCCCAATGTCAAAAAGAAATTAGGACTATCAGAGATGAGAACTACGGGCAGCACCATCAAAATAAGTTTAAAATAAAAAAATAAGAAATAGTATATTAACGGAAAAACAAATGAAAGCGTCAAACAACAACAACAACAAATACAACAAATAAAACAAACATAAATCAAACACTGAACGACGACAACATGATTATTTAAAATTTTAAACAAGTCGCCGGAGCTGAGCTGCCCTTCACGTTATAATCATGGTAAATAGCTGTAAGTCCCTGGGTCTGCTGATTTTTATTTGTGATAATCAAACAGATACATTGCATTACCGTCTTAGACCTCGTGATAATACAAAACCAATTATAGAACTCAAAACCATGACAAACGTCTACATACTGAGATGTCCACTTCGATACCATGGACTATGCATCTCCTGGACCCGGCTCCAGGGCCTATGGACTGATGGATGAACCCAGAGATAATAGGTCCCTCGAGTGGTTTTCTGACGATCAGAGTGCTGAGCTCTGGGTGAACTTACCACGGGGACACAAAACGGTGAGCTAGGCCTCGGGCGGGTCATAAATAGGGGGCTGACATGGCCTTGGTTCGGGACAACCCTCAGCATACCTTTCACCTGTTCTAGCCATTATTTAGTGTGGTCTTCAGGCGAGAGATTGACACTTTGACCTGACGGTAAGGACACGCGTACTGTCACAGCATTTTGCTATCTCATTTTCCCTTCCTATTTTGTTTGAAAAGGGGTCATTCTCAGTGGTAGTGTTTGGAGTGACAAATCAGGTATTCAGGTACAATTTAGTACAATTTTGGGCAATGACTGTTGACGGGTAATGAATTGTGCAGAAAGGAAGAAGACGCAGACGAAAAGAGGAAGACAGGTGAAGAGAAAAAAGACGAAGACAGAGAAGAGGAAGAAGACAACGACGACGTAGAAGAAGACAAAAGTGAATAGGAAAAAGAAAAAAATGACGTCTTTTAAGGTTCAAAACGATTTAACGTGTTGACATTATATTAACAAACTCGAACAAATGAAACACACTACTTCATGCTGGAACTAATATACTGAGCTTCGTAGTAATACTTTACTGAGTTTATGACAAAGATGTGATTTTTAGAAGGGTGGTTTGGGTGCGAGGTATGACCAGGAGTTCGTAATGTTTGGGATGTGAAGTTAATTGTAATCATCGTAATGGGGCAATATAGCAGATCAGATGCTTGCTTTGCCAAATATGCCTAAATTTGAGCGGGTCTTCCAAAATGTTTATGATAATCTGAATCGTTGGTTAAGCATGATAAATACATTATCTAGAATATGGAAATAATGGGAGATAATTTTTCCTTGTCTCCCTTGCAGCGACATTTGAAATCCATTCAGTCAAGCCCATCTCAACAAGACACTAACCAACATGCCCGGGAAAGCTATATCACAGTCAATATCTGCAAAGATCTTGCCGCGTGCGAAGAGCCTGGGGTATAGTTAGTAGCCGCTAGATTAAGATGAAGATGTTTCGTGACCCATCAGCCCAGGTCATACAACTACACTTTCCCCCGCAAGAGGGTGATGACAAGCAAAGAACAAATTTTCCCGCTTTTGAAGTCTCACCGCTGTAATTTTAACCTTGGAGCTTCAAGTATTGATTAACCCAGAATGCGTGCTAAATTCTCCTGGGGATTTTTCTTTTCAATCCAATATAATTTTGATCCCATGTCTGAAGATTAAAATATCATGGGAAAAACGATGGACCTAGGTTGGGATGACAATGACACGAGTTGTGATTCTGTGTCTTGTTTGGAAACCACGTAGTAAATACAAGCCGACTGGGTTCGCAGCCCGTGTTTCCGAATCGATCATTGCTAGTCATGCGTCACCCGACATCAGAATGAAGAGGCACTTTTCTCAGCTCCGAGAGAAATACCAGCTGCCGCAACAAGGGAAAGGCATTGTCAGAAGCTTGGAAGAAAGACTGAAAAGGGTATAGAAAGAGACATATTTAGACCTTTGATGACGTGATAGTCATGAGCACATCAGACCTAACTTCTATCGTTTGGCCATCCCCAGGAGATAACCTCATCAAAAGATGCTTAACATGCCTAAGGAAAACTAACGGATAGACAATGTCGCGTGATGCCGTGACTCGGCATGCTCAAGAAAGACTTTGTTTGAAGAATGGGTGGTTAAATTGTTGATCCCCACCTGGAATCCGTACTTGACAAACCTCAGAATATAGGTGGGTGTGTCTTCCGAAGTGGAGCATCGCTTTCGTTTCCGCTGGTAAGTTGATTATTTACCACGGTGCGCTTAGTTGTTAGGGGCATATTACAGTAAGTCTTAAATGGCAGATATTAAAGCACACTTAGCATAGCTTAAGTTTATAAGTAATTTTGAAACCCAATAGGCGTTATTTTCATTACAGGTTAAATAAAATTAAGTAAAATTGACCCACATTACTGCAAGTCTGGGGTTTTCAACGATTACTTAGAGAGCGCTTGGAATGTTCTAGAGCATCGCAAAAAAGCTCCCGACATGTTTGTTACAATCTATAAGCTCCCACGCCGCAAGACTGCGTTAATGAACAAAGATATCCTGTCAGTTGGCCGTGGTAAACTTGGAGAAGTACCAAATTAGTCTGATATTACCGTAATTATGGACTACACGGTGCCCACCTTGCGGTAGCCATGGTAGCAAGCTAAAGGTTAGAGCAAGGAGGTACTTGGCAAGTTTAGATTTCATGATGCGCGGGTCTGTACATGAACCTATGGAATGTGCATTCTTATTCGTTTGTTCATGGATCCATCAACAAAAGAATTCCATTTTTCCCGTACAAAGAATTCCATGTTCACACCGCGCCTCCAGTCCTCCACTGGCCTGCCTGTGGCCACAACGTATTCATTTCAAGACTCTTCTTCAAACATACAAAGCCTTCCTCTCTCAGTTCCAATTTATATTTCCTCTTACTTTCATATTCACAAGACACCTTATGCCCTTCGAACTGAATGTTGCTGTCACCTTTGATGTCCCTCGGGCTAGAATTGGCTGGCGACCCCGCCCCCCCCCCGCGCCTTTCCATCGCAGCGCCCCGTCTCTGGATATCTTCCTAGTGGTATCAGGAATCAGAGTATAACATCACCACTTTTAGAAGCCTTCTTTAAGTCACACCTTTTCCCTAGTATCTAATGTTTTTTTTTTTTTTTTTTTGTTTTTTTTTTTTGCGCTTTGGCTACTTTTGAAAAGCGCGTTATAATCCCATGTTATGTTATGTTAATGTTTACAAGTACAGGAATTCGTAGACATATAACCGTGCCCCCTACCTCCTATATACCTTCTTGGTCAGAGTAGAGAATTTGTTCTATAAGATATTGATGCACAGATGACCTGTCAATTAATATACCGATGCGCAAAGAAAAGTCGAGTCTATTTTGGCATACACACTAACATAGTAAGATTTCAAGATGACATCAAATGCTATCCTGTAGAAATAGCCATAAATAGATTACGTTTCTCAGCATCAGAGAGTGAAGCGAATTTCTTATTTATTTTACATGTTTCAATAGTCATGAATAAAAAAAACCGATTTAACCACATGGATTTATTGATTATGAAGTTTGTTTTAATCATTCGAAAAACTTATCGCATACTGAAATACGCCTACTGCATCTTCGTTGTCATTTGTATCCCCCCTGTCTTGAAAAGCAGGGGATATTGCAGGGTGGCGCATGTCCGTATGTATGTAATGTGTTGTGGTTCCAGTTCGGTTAGCTTTTCTAACTAGGTTGGTTTTCGTTTTTCAGGTCTCAGTCCGATGAAACCTTAGGGGTTAAGGGGTAATAGGGGTTCTTTCATACTTGCGTGATGTCAAAGGTCATGGCCCAGTCAAGGTCATCGTGAGGTCATGTTCCATACGCCCATCGTGCCAGGGGGATACCGCAGTTTCTTGCAGTATTTTTGTATATTTGAAATTTAATTTGGATATTTCGAATTTGTTCATTTTCAGGCATAAATAAACAGGAACAATCTATCATGTGTTACTTGAATAGTTGCGCGGTACATTGTTATAAACCTTCATCCACCACCTGGCCAAAAGCAACATCTTTTCAACAAGATATCATCACCATTGTCCCTGGCTACCCACATTGCTGTTCGTTGAGATCCAATAATCCCAACAATGTTAACATCAATCTTGTGCTTCGAATCTGTGCCAAAAACATTCCAGGTGGTCAAGGCGGATTAATACAGTAGGAGGTTTAAGTGTAGTACGCGATGCCTTGGACTTGTTGCGAACGTGGATTCTTTTTGTTTGCGTCCACGAACAAAAGAAAGTCCCATTGCATGACAGTGCACGCCCCGCGCATGACACTAAACCTCCATATAGTAGTCTATCGGAAGCCATCGTACCGTCCGACTGTCCTTAAAGTAAACTTTTTTCTATGTTTCGTCTTTTTGAAATTGTACCAACCCAACTGTTTCAATACTATATTGATAACGACAGGATAAGATAGGGGTTTATTGTGAATTTTTCTATATCCTTATATCACAACATTTCAGTGCAATGTTATATTTGACCTGTTCAAATAAGTTTCCCAAGTTTGGATGATTCGATGTGCCAGTTTCCAGTTAAAACTTATTTACGGATACTAGAAAATTATGTACAAATATTCTATGGGCATTTGTATACACACAATTCCTGTTCAGTGAAGGTGACGGTAATCTATGATTCACATGAAATTTTGAATTAATCTTGTTTGATGACGACCTCTCTTTAAAACAGAAATATATGTAACTTTTAATCGGGTCGGGGCAACTTTACTGACGATGCTATTCGCGTTCACTTGACGCCAAAAAAGGACTTTCAACACACCAAAAGAGAACATGTGAGGGAAATACGCCGTGCTGTCAAAATGGATAACATTTTGCATTTGGGTCTTCTACTTGATGAAGTTCTCCTTATATAATTGCTTTACCATTTTTTTTGTGGGTCTAGACATAGTTTCTCCATGAAGTAATATAGTAAACTTTCATTATTTCTCACACTACTAGAAATCTTCTGAAGATACTGTAAGTTTTTTTTATATTATTACACTTACTGATGAAAGCATAAACTTGACCGTGTTTGAGGCGATCGGTGGCCAAAGCGCAAATTAACATCACTTTTGAACAACAGAACCGTACCATATAAACTAACTAACTATTAATTAGCACTTGGCAACCCCATCTCGTTTCAGACCAATCTACGATTGTCCTGAACATAAGCATTTCTTAGATAAGATCCCCAAAAGATTTCCTACTTTATATTCATAGGGAAGTGCGATGACCATTAGTATTAGACAAGTTTCTTCAACACTATTATAGTCTGTCCTGTGTAGAGTAGTTTATTTTGTATATTACAAACTAATTTTTCAACACTCATTCATGTTAATTTCCAATGCACAAGAAGACAATTCCATCACAGTTTGGTTGTAGTATTTCAAAAACGGCTTCTTGCAAGAACACCGTATACGAAACCAAAAATGTATGGAACAAGTTTCTCTGCAAACCTGCACGTATTATATTGAATTCCAATATTTAAATTAATTTAAAAGTGTTTATTGTCTGTGGAAATGGTTTCTTTTAATATTGGCAATGATTCGGTCTAATGATTGGTCATTTTATTATGGATGAGGTATTTTACTTCGCATTATGTTCCAGATTCTCAGTTCTCTATCTTGAAGTTCATCAAGATTTTTAATTTTAATCAACTCTCTTTAATGCTTTTTATATTACAACTCAACACTATACAATATGATTTACTTTAATATTGATCATATTTTCAATGGTTACTTCAATTGCCAGCTGATTGTATATAACTCCTTTTGACATTTTTTTGTACAATATATCATTTATATGGATTTTAATACGAAAAGATGTCGGATAAACCCTCTTGAATCTGGGATCTTCTGGAGATCAGGACTTTTGTATTGAAGAAATTGATTGGAGTACTAACGTAAAACAACATGCATGACATAAGAAAGGAGATTTAGAAATTGTAATTTCCGGGTGGTGTGGCCCAATGGCCACCATAATTTACCTCGCAACAAAGATTTTATTAAACGATTAGTGAATCCCACATTCACTTACATTGAGCAATTAAATGACTCTCAGTGAGCAATTAAAATGAAAAAAGGCGTTTGGCAGAATAGTTATTGACATTTGACCATTCTTCTCTTTTCAAATACCAGAGTAGGGCGAATGACCTTCTTCAATTTGACTATAGACTTGTGTAGCTAACCTTACGTTGGCAGCTATATAAAGACAAACAAGAACTATTTCAGCGAGCAGCAAAATTTTGCAAAAGTGTGTCTTTAGCCAGCGTTACTTATATCATCTAAAACTAGCAATGCAAACACGTTCCAATACACTAATGATAATACGGGCACTATTCTGCTGTAATTACATTTATTACTAAATACAACAGAAAATTTAGCCGTTACTTCATGTAAAGTGATGCCACTGTTTGATGAGTTTTCAATCGTAGAAAGTACATTGATTGTCGATGAACAAGCATTCGGTTTTGCTGCTATTCCAACACACCAAATTATTGTCGCGCTCACTTTTTGTGTCCGGTAGTTTTCAAGTAGCACGCGTGTGTGTTGTCCGAGACTCTTGAAGCAGTCAATGCATGCAATGTACACAAAGCTACAAGGCGGGAAAGTCAGGGATAACTTTCAAATCACGCTCTACAAGTATTGAAGTGGCTGAAATCATTTTGGATATTCCCCTGCTATGTAAACTACGTCCGAGTTGCGTGTTGGTCCTTTCCATTTTTTCTCTATACCCGCAACTGACGCAGGTCACACGTAACGGTAGGAGCTTATAAAGAAAACTGACGTTAGTAGTGCTAGGCAATTGAGTTGGTACGCAGGTAAGACATCAACTCTGGCGAGAAGCACACCCACTTCTCCGAGCTATTTACCTGAGCTATTATCCGGCAAACACGCCTCCTCTTCTCCTCATGCTCATGTACTTGGGGTTCTCTAGTATCTCCCTCCGCCCATAAGTAGTTTCGAGAACTTACAAGGGAATTCGGGCACTGAGTTGACCTTCTTAGGCTTCATACTGAAGATGAACCCTGACTTGACAATGCTAAAGATGGGAAGATTAGGTTTGGAGATGAGCTGCCCTCCTTTGTCTAGATAAAATGTCTAATAAACATACTCAGGATGGGTGTGGTTGGCAATAATGACTTTCCTCGAGTTGCTCGGAACTATTTGTAGCTGGATATCATGTTATACCTAGTTTCCTGATTCGTCCACGTGTGTGTGTGTGTGTGGTATTTTGTTTATTGTTTTTTAGTTTTTTCTCTTGTTTTGATTTCAGTGTATACAAAAAAGATGGTATTTCAATGTCATTTTTGCCACGTAGATACAATAACCTGGAGATATAGACAGAAGTTCAAAAGATTGGTACCACTATAGGAACTCGCTAAGGGCGTTAGCTATGAGGATCGTGAATAAATTACAAAAAAGGAACATATTACAGTGTATTACTGCAAATTAACTGAATTACATTACAAAAATCGGTAGTTAGAGCTCTTTAAAGTACGAAGGCAAGAGGAAAAATAAATGGTAAGCTTTAGTTTGCCATTTCTTAAGATGGTCTTGTTTTTGATTAGATATGAACCAACATGAACACTACTAGTAATATACTAGTTGTTGTTTACATAGTTGGCAAGTTTAATGGATTCAGATATGATCAGTCAATTTTCCTTCCTAAACTTGTTAATCCTCAGGAAATGTTTTCATTTTAGACATTGAATACCTGAGAAGTAATGCAATGAGTATGGATAATATCAAATGAGTTAATTAATAAATGAATAACAAGCAAATAATAAGTTATGATTAATAAACTCGAACGATACTCATCGCAAATCGGCGTAAACGGCTATCAAATTGGAGTCGTTAAACGAATGTTATGTAGCAATTATATGGTCCAACTTAGGGAAATTGTCTGAACTAACCACTTAATACTTACTACACTTTGCCTGTGTTTTGTTTATGTACGTACCCGCAAAGACCTTACATACATTTCTAGTTTGGGATCACTACTTTGTCATTTTCTATCGTTTTAGTTCAACGACCCCATGATTATAGCGAGAGATCAACATTGTCTATAGCAGAGAATGACATGCTGAAAGGCATTTTACGAGTGATAAAAAAAGGTGGAGTTGTGGGTGTGCCTTAGTGAAGTACATGACATGATGTCCCTGACAAACAAAATTGGCAATGTAGCATTGCTTTCAGTTTCCACCTTATTTTTTTTCTTGGTTACAATTGAATAATTGAAATGGGGTAGTCGTAAAAGTCTTCAAAGGTTTTAAAGATTGTGGTTGTAGCACGTTCGTGGTTTAGACTGAACCCATACAAACCAGTATATAAGACTAGGCTTGTTGGACTTATTTTAATGCATTTCTCATTCTTATCCAAATATGGCCATGAACATGAATACTTTTGAAGTGAGTGAAAAACTAATTGATCAATTTTTTGAATAGTGAACACTAAGTCGCCTGTATAGGCACAGAGGGGTTAAGCGCAAGGGAGTTTCTTTTGAGTTTTCCACGTCCATTCCAGCCACATACTGTCATATGGTCATCATCTCCACCCCTTTTGGGGATGATACACAACTCTTTTATAGACTTAGATCTTGGTTCTAATTTAAAATAGACCATAGCCCAGGCACACTTAACGTAGGCTTAACGGTAGCTTACTACGTGAGCTCAAAAAACCGTTCGTTTTAATAAGAATTACACTGTTTGCCATGAAATGTTTAGGCCCATGTACTACCGGGATGTTATGAACTAGCTTAGATTGCGGCATAACACACACACAAGCTACCTTGTGGTGACAGTTATAGGTCGGCGACCAGCCAATGAACCTAAATGAACTATATCAATACGCCGACACTTTCATCTGTTCATATCGCCTATGAGCGTCCAAGTACATTGTTTTTTGATGTTGATAGTCATAATTAAGATTGGAATGCTTGCAGGTCAACTTTATAATCCCCTTGGAAATATTTTGATAAATGATTTAAAATGGCTATATTGTTTGGTAATTTTCTATGTCGGTTTATGTTATTAACGGCGTAAAATTTGGCAGGCGAGTTACGTTTGATCTTGGCCTTACGGGATTAGCATGCAATAACATTTTCTTGATATCATAATTTCAAAGACATACTGGATTTTTTGACGTAGAAACAAAAGATTGATTTTGGCCACACATGTTACACATCTCGTTAAACTGAACGGCCTTTTTGACTGTATGTATTTAATAATTGAGAGCGATATTAAAATAGAAATCTACAAGTGTATACAAGTCTTTCTGTTCATCCGTAATTTAACACTACAGCGATATATTATCATAAAAGGGCGAGTGATCACACAAATTATACAAATAGCGTAACATGTCCACAAATGAGTGCAATCTTAGAGAAAATAATCCAGGTGTGTTGATTTGTAAAAATCATTTGACGATTACGACGCTATGACGTATTTAGCAAAGCTGTCGTGCAAGAGGGCAGTATTTCTTCAACGCATGAGCCACCACTGAAAAAAAGGTCGTACTAATCGTCGATCATATGAGGGGTAGGGAGAGAACAGCTTAGTTAAAGTTCCCATTCGATCAGAATAGAGGTTCTGCCGCCGACAGGTTACCGGAGCCCCGAGAGTGGTAGCCGTAGCTTTTTGTTTAGTGACCAATCATCACGGCAGTGGATGGTTGAGAGATGCGTCGCCGACGTAGCAAGGGATTGAATCGGCGCCAGATCTGTCCGTTATTACCGCTGGGTAGATTTCAGCCACCTATCGCTACAAGCCCGTTTCACCCCTAGCTGATGCATTAGAAGGGTGGCCTCAAGAAAAACGCAACAGGGCCCATTCGGGTGCCAACAGATATATGAAAACTTTGGTGCATTGAATATTGCTATCAATCTGTGGGGGCCACAGTGAACAGTAGAGTCTTGGGATTTATTTTGAGGTATCATCTTCTTAAACAGTCCAACATTGTCGGTTCAAAAGCAAATCACGACTTTTATAATGGTACTGAGCTGATTTTTTTTCAGTTTCTTCCAATAGTTCAAATGTGATTTGTGATTCACAAATTTCAAACTTATTTGTGTTTTGAAATCTTTTCAGTGAAAATTATAATAAAACAATAAACACAACAAACAATTAGAGAAAGAACGGCAGAAACAGTTATATTTTTGTGGCGCTCTTCAAATAGAATGTAGCACAGCGGTCTTCCTTTATTTGCAACACTAGGTCTCCGGTTCAATCCATCGCGTATGGCAGGCTACTCCTGCATTTGGGTTCCAGTCCAACTATCTCTTGCGGATTTCTCCAGGTTCTCGAGTCAAGTTTCCCCAGCTTCATAAAACTGGGCCTTCCTTTCTTATTATGATGTAATAATGTTTTGATAACGCTCGATCAAGATGAAGCAATGCCTTATATCAATAACAATGACAATAATAATAATAATAATAATAACAATAATAATAATAATAATAATATAACGACAGAATGACACTTACGGGGAATCGTTAACTATTCATTAGGCTATATGAGCTCTTAGAGTTATTCAAATTAATTAATATTCATATATGTTGTTATTCTAGTAGATTAGAACTAATTTCCATAAAATTAATATTCATATCCTTTTACGGAATAAAGCGCAAACAATAGATAACGTTAAGGGGAATCGAGAATTCCCCCAACGTCAAAATCAGTGCCTACAGAATAGCGAAATTACCCCCCTTATCCAACATATAGGAATATAACAATAATAATAATAATAATAATCTCTCCCGCGCGGCATGAAATCCTAATAACAGCAATTGGCCCAAACAATCGGTATGTAATATTATGTTATGAATATTTAAGTAAATACAATGAATATTTAAGTATACTAAAAATATATAAGATATGGAATGAGCAGGGGGAAAATGCAGTGAATATGTGATATACAACTTTTAGCAATATGTTAATAATTTACAAAGCACTTTGCTTTGTAATATGCAAACTTGTATGGATTTTTTTATTAAAGTTTTTAAAAAGTATTAAACATATTAACATGCAGGGCAATCCCAGTTCAAATCCTACCTGATTAACTAAATGCACTCAGGGAAAAAAAATCCCGAAATTCTGAGCTTATAGGAGGAGAGGATGGAGTGATGGCAACCCGTGCCACAAGTCAACTTAACTGGCAACATTTTACGCAATCATTTGCAATGTAACATGTAACGCCAAGTTTGGTACTTCTTAAAATAATTGATTTGAGAATAGTGTTAATGCAAGAAAGTCACTTCAGCAAGGGAAAGCATAAAAACACACATCGTAGATGCATTTTGATTTTGTTTTCGAAAGTGATGCTACACAGGTCGACTTTTTACATTTTGGCGGGAAATTAAAAGTTGGGGGCTTTCGACGTTAGTTAGGCTCCCTCCGTAAAGAGTTAACACGTGATGGGATACAAGCGCTAGAATACTAGAGAGGAGCGGCCGATTCGACACTTCTCATCAGGAATATCGAGCTCTCTTGTGTTGAAGTAAAGTGTCATCGGCTCACAGCGGTTCCTACAACTCATCATAAACTGCAGGCTTTATTTAATCATGCTCGGCATTAGCTGAATAGATATTAAAAACATATTTGTATCACTTTCTCCCCTTTAAATAATAATTGTTGTCGATGTGAATACGTGGGCTATAGGTGATTGACCGTTTAGGTAATATGAGGCTTACAGGCGACTTCTATTTTTCTGGCTTGTTGCTAACCAATACAAAGCAAGAATATGAATCGTTAACACATGGTGAACTGTTGATTCCTGGTATACAATATTCCTGCCGAACTTGTCACCCGTCGAAAATGCATGACTGCTATTATAGGCCTATATAGTAATTCGGAATTGTATCACTTATAAATCGGCAAAAGCTATCTAGTAATTAAGCGACTTTACAAAGAAGTTGGGATGAAATGGAAGGAGGTCAGGAGGGGAAACAGAATGCTGAAAGAAAGGGGAACAAGAAAGAAAAGACAAATGAAGAAAGAAATATGAACAGAAAGATAAATGCCATATAGAGATAGAGGAAAACTCACAGTGCCTCTGTATTGTGACGTTGGATTTTCGATAAATTTGAATAAAACAAACTCAAAATATCACTATTCTGAAATTCATATATACATATTGATAAGAGCTATTCATGTCTTGCTTTTTCAAACACAAGACTTGATAGACTCTTACTTATGACAGCATTTTATTTCTATAAGACGTTTAAATGACATAGATGACAGTGCCATGGACATAAGTATTGATGTTACCACTATAGGTGCGTATGATGCAAGCACACACGTGAACAGAATTTCTGCTCTAAGTGGGCACACAGATTAATTGAAATCGGTAACATTGCACCCAAATTAACCAAAAGTAATTCCTTTCAGCAACATCATAACCGCAAAATCTTAAATGAATTTGACTTGGAAAACTGAGCGTTTCTAATAAGTCTTTAATCTGTTAATTAATTATAATAGGTTATTGTCTTTTACAATCACGTAGATGACAGAGCAGCAGAAATTTGATGAGAATTACAATGAATAATATACTTTGTGCATAAGTGGCTGTAATCATCACTGATACATGTAAGAATTTATTTTGCAATATGGCACCATAGCATGTAGACTGCAGAATTATAAATTGTAGCGGAACTCGGATCTAGGAATTATTTGTTGGTGTCATTTAGTTAATAATTAGTTGATCCTTAACTTGCGTCAAACTTGCGATAGTCTTGAAGTCTATATTGATAAATCATAAATAAACCCACAATATTTCCTTATCATATTCATATTTCCACCTTAACAAGCGTGTGAACACGGCATAAAGGCGTCTCATAGCTTCTCATGGAATGTCACCGGAACACTAGAGCGCAATAGCCGGTGTTCAGGCTAATTAATAGGGAAATAAATAAGGACAGTAAAGAGACGCTTTATACCTACACGCACCGTTACATTGTTGTTTCCGCTATTAATAGTCAGTTGACCAATTGTCTCTTAATTGACCTAATTGGTGTAATTGCTACTCTAATTGGTTTAAGTAGAAATAAACACATTGTGTTTAAGGTCACATTTCGATTTTGAACTTTTCAAACAGTTTTACTAAAATCCATAGTCAGTCTCTCTCCTCTTCTGCCGTGTATCGCTTTTGCTGCATACAGTGCTTAGAAAATTGTTGCTCAGTGTGACTGAGGTGTTGGTTCAAGTTTTCAATACAAAAATAAAATAGCTTTCACTTTTTATCAGCCTTACTGATACTGTTTGTAGTAGTCATTGACCCATCTTAATAAATTACATGATATGTTTGATGTTCAAGTAGAGGTTGAGTGTAGTCATAAAGCAATATATGAGCGGAAATTGTTCAGATGACACACGCCATCAATTTTCTCTATCTTGAGAGTACCGTTGGATTTGTAGGAATGAACTAACCATTAATGATCTAATCATCCCTTAGCTGTAGGTGATCTATTGTCTTGAAATGACGACTGTTAAGTGTTAATTATAATCAGGCTATCCCCGATCTTGATTAGCATGCTTTGTATTCGCAATAGTCGATTTGTCATCAAAATTCTTGTAATTTCCTTTGCTTTTTGGATTTACAAGTCATCGTAGTTGATGGAAGTTTAAAGGCTTAAAATCTTTGAATTAATGGTGGGTGACCCTATCGACATCCTCGTCCCCCACTTTACTCCATCAAAATGGAGATTTTGGGGGTTGGTACATTTTGTGACCCCACTTTGTCTGCTCCCAGTTGAATTCAGCAGCCTTGACGGAATAAAGTGCAGGGGATACTGTACTTTATTCCGTCAAACGGGCTGCTGAATTCAACTGGGAGCAGAAAAAGTGGGGTCACAAAATGTACCAACCCAGATTTTGGTATCAAAAGATAGTCCATATTTTTCTCATTACCCCAATGAAATTTAGGCCCAGGAAATGTTTCCTTTTGATGTTATGAATGAAAACGTTTCCAAATGTGGTCGACCATATTAATAAACACACATTGTCCTGTGGGCCAATTTAGAACACACTTTTGCTTCTGAACTTCAAAAGTTGGGCTGATTGGCACTCAACATTGTAATCGGATGTTGGGATATAGTTTCATGTGAAGGATAAAAACATCAATGAAAATTGGATCATGATCGGGTTACCACCTTTAAGAGCAAAACATGAGAAACAAAATCTGAGAGACAAAACCTGAGAAACATGTTGTTTTGTCATAATTTTTGTTCTTTTTGGTTTTTTTTTTTTTTTCAGGATGTCACAACTGCTTTAGTAAGTGACCTCATGGTGACCATCAACACCACACACAAATGATTCTTTATATTCTGTAATACATGAAAGCCATAGCTTGAGTGAAGGTGCTTATGCATCGGATTATACCTACCTTTTCTAACTAGCTGCCCTATCAATTGACCGATCTTTATATGTAATACCAGATATTAGGAAATATGTGCGGTGCCATTTTAACGTCTTCATATTACCATGATTACCAAGGTGATGCCCAAGAGGAACCAAAAGGGAATAAGCAATAGTTGTATGCGAATCTTGAACTTCAGCGACAACGGACCCTTTAATAACATTGTCACTTGCAGTAAGATGCAAAAGATCGATTTTGGTTCGACAGTTACTTTTTTCCAATGCGTATTTCAGGTATATACATGCAGAAACTAGTCAAATATAATTAAAAACGAACGGGCCACACACAATAAATACTTCGTATTCACTTATCACTGGTGATGGAATTGCACACTTTGTACGGCTTTTGTTTGAAGATTCAGGTCTCGTTTATTGGAGGCGGGGAATGACAGCAAAAGGCGAGTGGCTTCTCCTTACTCGACCAAAACATCTAGAGATGGCTCGGGTATAGCCGCTTCTTACGCCCACTCAAAAGCACCTCTCCACGGCAGGTGTAGTACTTTCGATATTAATGGAGCGAAACTGGGCCGATTCAGATAGGCAAATGAAGAGTACCATTGATCGGAGACTGAAACCGGTGGAAGAAAACAAAATGATATTTTGTGTACTGCTCAAGTTGGATCGTGACGATTTTCTTATGACGCGGATTGCCCGTAGCAAGACGCTGAAAGAGCGATGTCGTAGGGCTCATCTCTTGCGCGGAGGAATCGCTTTTTGGCGTTAAACAAACAACTCCATCAAAATAGATAGGCTATTTAAAAGAATGGAAATCGATGACAAGTTGCATAAAACGTTATAAAAAATGGTATAAAACTGCAGAACTGAAATGCTATTCATTGAATTATACATGTACAACACGCGACAAGTTGTCTATGCCCAGTAATGACGAAAGATACCTTTTAAAAGTTTAATCAGTCTCAACAGATACACGCTCGTTGTGCGTGTTGTAATCAATTGCTAGTTGATCACCTATCAGAACTACCCGGCTAACATCGTACTGGGTCTTTTCTTACTACAACTTACTACTACTACTACCTCTACTACTACTTCTTCCAATACTACACTCTTGAATAACGGTTACTAACACTCGCACTAAAAGTAGGTAACTGATATTAAAAACACCACTCGGTACTAGTCTGTAAGAAGTTTCAGACAGGGGATTTTTTTCCCTGTTGTATTTCTTCTTCGTACAAGAGTCTTAAAAAGGCTCATCACGAATCGTTCACTTTCTTCTCATTCTATTGGTGATGCCCCAATTTGCTTACACAATATGGCCATGTATTCATTAAAAAACTAAAGATAATCGTAAGTGGGTTAAGAAGAGTTATTCTTTTTAGGTTACAAATTCATTTTAAAGCCAACTGGAGAAGAAATTGGAAAGAATTTGCTTATGTTAGATATGAAGTTTACCCTACACCTACTTCTATACCTGGGTCTTTTATCATTTTACTTTATGAATTCTTACAAATTCCTCTCAAGTTAAGAATCGTTACAGACGTAAGAAGAATAAATCTTCTCAACCCAACACGCTTAATCTTAACTTTTATGAAAAAAGGGACCCTAGGCTGGTCCTCCCTTTGCCTTGTGGTCAAGGTGTATAATCATAATTGCGAGGCATTGTGATTGCAAAATTAGTCATTCACCGAAGTAACACCTTCATTTGTTAGCGTGGTTTCAGTGGTTCTTCCCATTCCAATGGCCATCATACCCAGTGTACCTGTTTAAAACTTAGTAAACATCACTGGGGTTTATTACAGTCTCGAAGGCAGACTAATAACAAATAGTTCTAAGGTGTAAGTAACGCCCATTGGTTTCATTGATATGAGTCGTTGATATTCACATTGGTGGCGAACGAGCGCGGCATGAACAGAGTGGACAATAATAATAAATTTCACGCCTGGAAAGTTTAGTTAAGTGAATCCCTAACAACCTTGGTGGGACAAAATGTATGTTCCGGTGTGCAGATTCGTTCACCACCACGGGGCCCTATCCTATCTCTTGCTAGAACGGTGCCGTATGAGACAGGACCCATGGCTGAGACGGTATTGTCGGTACCAAGGCGGAAATGTTTTATAAGTGTGTTTACGTCGAACTAAGGGAGGCCCTGCACATGTTGAACTGTAACTTTTGTTGACACAGTATAAAACTTTGCTAAATGATTAAATTTATTTCTGTCCATTAAACAGGAAATAACAATAACATCGATATTATGGATGGGGGGATGTCACAAAGACGCAAAGCGTGTGATTGGACGACAACATGGGCTAGTGTTTGTCACTAAAACCCTATGATGAAAGGTAAAAATTTTAGATGAAAATTGACAAGAAAAATACCACTTTTTGGCGACGAGATTGCCATTGAAAAAGGGCCAAGGGACAATTTTAGGGGGTTAGATGCAAAAGGGCCACTTTTTGGAAGTCTAGCACCCTCTATATAAATCCTGCATCGGTTCTGTCATTGTAGAATACTTTTATCCATGAACATGACGATGACATTGCGTAAAGGTCCAGGGCCCAGATTTGGCGAATAGCCGCGTCCCCAGAAGCCCAGATTTTTACCGGAAGTGGTTAATATTTAAGGGAAAGAAAGCTACTATTTTTCTATTTACCCTGTGAAATCTTAGAGCCAAAGGATGTTGGGTTGGAAGTCTTATGATCGAAAATGTGCCCCTTTTGGTCGACCAATATTAATTGTAACAAAGTACTCTATGGGGCTTACAAAAATCACCGTTTTTAGCTCTCACATCAAAACCGGATTGGAATGTCGGCGAGAAAATTTAAAGATGGGGTTTTTGGCGTGAAGGCCAATTACCAAGTGAAAACTTTTCATATCCTTAAATCGGGGCCATTTCCCCCTTTAAGAAACTATCTCTCTGGATATAAGGCGGTTGGCAGCAGGTTCTCTGTCCGGACCACAAAACACAGGGCCACAGGGGGCCTTCCACATTACCATACTTGGCAGCTTACTTGTCAATAGTCATTGTATATCAAGGTACCCCCGAGCCAGCCACAAGTACTTACAGCCTTCTTGCTTGGCCTTCTTGGTGTAAATATTAGATTCAGATAAAGAGAAAAAAAAAAACATAAGAACATAAAACCATCTTTAGATAGGGCTAATTGTCTCGAGAAGAGTGAAAGACAACAATTGAATAATTTTATGTCGAATTGGGTCTTCATCACTCGTCTAATCCATTTCGTTTTCTAATAACCAACTTGGTCTAAAACCGTCTCGTCTAAAATAAGATGGTCTAATGCCACTTAGGCTAATAACCATTAGTCTATGTTACTTGATCTAATAACCAGATAGTCTAATTGCCATTTTGTCTAAAAACCATTTCCGCTAATATCCAATAGGTCTAGTTTCCACTTCGTCTAATATCATTTGGGTTTACGCCCATTTAGTCTAATAACCAGGTTGGTATAATAACCATTTAGGTCTAACCCATTTTGTCTAACCCATTTCGTCCTATGATCATTTTGGTCTAATTACCATTTAGTGTAAACCCATTTTGTCTAAACCCATTTCGTCTAATGATCATGGTCTCATACCAGTTAGTCTAAACCCATTTTGTCTAAACCCATTTCGTCTAATGACCATTGGTCTAATAACCATTTAGTCACAGCCCACCCTTGCCTAAACCCATTCGTCTAATGATCAGTTGATCTAATAACCATTTAGTCCTAAACCGCCAACAACAGGAATTATGGCCGTCAAATCATATAATCTGCACTACAGACTGTACCCAAATCAACGAGGTCAAGGACTTCAGGTACCATAGATCGCTATGAGTGCCCCCACAAGACTTCCTGTCCACGCAAGGACAAGGGGCTTGAAATGAATGCAATAAACTACCCACTTAGGCAATCTGTTATCTCCATCATTCACCCAAGCTGAAGTTTTTTTAAAAGCGTGTGTTATGGTATTCCTTACAGAGAGTACAAAACACAACCTGCCTGAGCACATGTAGGCAGTGTCCATCTCCAAAGGATTTTAGTTTCTAATCCGACGATGTGTGACTATTAGTCCTTATATAAATGATGCCCTGACAGAGCAGCGAGTGGAATAGGTTTCCTTAGGATAAGTTCCATGTCCAAAATGGACTGCAAGTACTTAGAATTTACCAATTCATAGTGAACTATCAGTCTTGAGGAACTATGGTCCAGGGTCAAGTAGAAATCGATCCCTAGATTTATGTCCAGTCCGACGAGGACCGACTATTAGTCAGGAACTATTGTCCATTTGTAGTAAACTACTGGTTCTTAGGATTTTGTGTTCAAGTCCGCGAAGTTAAGAATTCTAACAAGATTTCACTCATTATTATAGTTCAGGTGACAGTCTGATTAGATTCAAGGAAATAAATAAAGAAATAACTTTGAAAAATAAATAAAAACAACTCCAAATTGGCGTTTCAGCTTACAAAGGAAAGTAGGAAGTGAGTTCTTCCAACCTAATACTAGTATAATAACAATTAAACTGGGCCTCCATTAACAAAAATAAACTTCAATACAAAAAAAAGGCCACAGATTGTAAATTTAATCAGTTCAAAACTAGTGTTTTAATTGTTGCGTTGCTACAATATAAGAAAAAATGTGACTTAGCATTCCCCCTGGCGGCCCTCCGGGCCCTATATGGAACCTCAAGAATGAAATCCTCAAAATGGTTCATCAGAATATGAGAACCCCAAAAAGGTTTCTAAACAGAACAATAAATGGGCTTACAGCAGTTAAATAAATGTTTTGTTAGTTGTGAAGAACTTATCTTGTACAAGCCTTTTTTTTAAGCCATGGTTTAATACCAAAGATGTGTGGTGACGGGCGTGTGGTACCACCGCCATTTGGATTTCGTGTTTAGATTTTGAAACCAGTGGATAGTTATGGTATTTTCTTTCCATCTATGTACCAAAATAAGTACAACAACATACTATATATGCGTCACATGACATTATAAAGGTCCACGAATCGAAAAAGGGTGGTATTTTATAGAGAGAACATAGTGCGAAAAAAGTCCAATTTTGCGCATACGTTTTGGAAAATAAGGGTAAACTTATGGTAAATGCGATTTGTTGGAAATGTATTAAGGGTGTAAATACTCTGGAAGGAAATGAATACCACAATGAAAAAATTGGAGATTGTTAATATGATATAGGCCTAATCTTAAAAATATAAATAAACAAGGGCTATTATTCCTTGGGTCAGAGGTCCGAAGGACGACTATCCATAGGAACCACAATCCCCGACTATTTCTCTAGGGGAATATATCTCATTTGACCCGTATCTAATTTGTTTAGGTTTTCAAATGTAAAATTATTCCCGGGGATGGGGGGGCCCTTTTAAGGTGGATAATTATGCGTGAACCCGGCTTCAACATGCCCCTAAGCGAGTATTTCCACCGACTAAAAACATACCCTAAACACTATTTTTGTCAGTCTTTGCTACCCTAATACAAGTACATGCATTGCGTCCATTAATATAAAAATACAGCCTTTATTGTCTTGATTTTGCTTGCTTTACAATATTTATTATGGTTTTGATCTCTCTGCTTAATTGAATAACCTAAGTCCGTGCATCACAATTTTAGGGTTAGAAAAAACATTTTTGCGTTTTTTTGACACCCTAAGGGCGATCGTTATTACGGCATTGGGGGGGGGGGATTGGGCTATTTCAATTTTTTTTACCCGACTATTTCAGATTCCCCCATTCATTTCCATAGTATTCATGTTCCCCCCTTAAAACTTACAAATATTTTCAGGTCCCCCCCCCCGAGTTTCCATCCCTGCATCATGTGATACATGATAATTGGATATGGTCAAATGCATATTCAATTATGATCCAGTTGTACTATAACACAATATGCCGTAAAGGAATGGTCAAGTGCAGTTTAGTAAAAATGAAACAATTCTTAAACTTTTTTTTTGCAATATTCACGAAACGGTTAACATCGTCGTACCAAGGGTAACTGGTAACTTAATTAACTTTCCTCCGGTGCGCTTAAAATGCCAAAAGCTTTTGAAAAGCTTCCGGGTATCATTTTTCCTGCTAACTCATTTTCTCATTCATTCCTTCACCGGGGGTAGGGTATGCCTTTAAAGTAGAAGGGTAGGGGGTGTTGCCACCCAAGGAAAATTGTAGGGGTACAGTTTTTGAAGCAGTCCAGTATTTTGGCACAGTCTATCTCTAAAAATGCTGTTTATGCAAAACTAGCCCTTTGCATCATTTAGAGCTGAAACCACATGAAATCCAATATACCTACCTTTTTTAGCGCAAAATTGAATTTTCGCCTATTTTCTGTGAAAATGCCAATTTTTCTGACTCGCGGACTTTAGACGTTATTGTGACGCCATACTAGGTACTTGGTACTTTTTTTGGTATTAACCCTCGTCTACCTGCGCCGTATTTGTAACAAAACTCCCGAGGGGGGGGGGTTGTTACCACCCCCCTGGTGATTTTCGTTAACTGAACACCCGATTCCTGCAAATTGGGTACCAAGGATAGCTTAGAGATTTTTCTTCTTTCCATTGGTCCAAAATAAGTACTAACATCCCCTTATGACGTCACCATACGTCCCTATGTCGAGGAAAGTACGAAAATCCTGAATATAGGTGAAAATTGGTATTTCGCATTTAGCGACTCAAACACTATTATAGTCTAAATCTGTAATTAATATAAAACTATTCATTTGCCATCAAGTAGAGTCAAAAAGCATAAAATCGATTTTCCTAACCTTTTTGGCGAAAAGTGAATTTTTTACTGTGTGTGTTTCTATGGAAATAGCATTTTGCTGACATGGCAAACTTTATGACGTCATTTTGACGTAATGCTAGGCATGTTGGTACTCATTTTGGTATCATTGGAAAGAGGAGACTCATAGCTATCTATTGGTACCAAATCAAGTGTCTGTGATGTTCCGGTGTGTGTTAGGCATGTTGGGTACTTCTCTTCCGCAGGCCGTGGGGTGTTTACCACCCCCCTATCCATCACTTTGGGATCACCCTGTATCTACCTTACCCCGGTGGATGTTTGTTTTTTATGTTAAAAGGAGCGGACATTGTCATTGAACAATTACATTAAACAATTTGGCACAAAAAAGGGGGTGTTTTTGAGAATGCCGGGGAAAAAACCTGAAGGGGGGGCGCCGGGGGTGGTAACTCACCCCCCCCCCCTTCGGTAGACGATGGTTAATGAAAAGAGAAGGACTATAGCTATCCACTAATATCAAAATTGCATTTCCCGAGGTTGTAAACCGTGTTAACAAAAAAAAAAAAAGCTTTGTAAGAACAGGGTTTTAATGCATTTTATGCATTTTATCATGAACATTTTAGTTCAGTCATAATCTTCACATTCTGTACATCAACTGGATCAAACCCCGATAACCTGAGTGCTTTATACTTGTACTTCATTGTTATTTTTAGTTTATCAAACATGTTTTCTGTTTGGAAAATTTCTGATAGCAAATTTGCTATAGAGGTATACAATGTATAAATCAAAAACTTGAACCCAAACAGCACCGAAAAACGACTATTTTTGACATTTACACTATTTCCATTCAAGTTGGGCGCCCCTTGATTTTTATACAACATTTTAACCCATTTCCTCAAGGGTGCCAAATAATCTAGGCCGATTTCGAATAAATTTCAAAGTAGGTCGGAAACCCAGTTGGGGCTCAACCACCACCGCATTGTTTTCAATGGTGCATAAATGGACAGCAGTAATTCATAATGAGCAGTGGTCCAAAATTGTTTTAGACCTACTTCAGAAAATTAAATCTCCTCAGCTTTCAGACCACCAATTTGAATAAAGCAACGTTTTTTTAATTTGGGCAAGGTGGTCTTAAATTTGTAATAAAACTATTGTCCCATAGAATTATAATAATATGATCAAAATAATTTTTTTCCAATGTATATTTTTTGTTACAGAAGCATTACTGACCCCACCTCCTCAATGAGTAAATTTTTTTTTATGAGTTTGAGATTAATTTAGAGCTTCGAGTGCTTTTTAGAGTTAGAGTTGCCTTAGTTTCGAGTTGCTTTCGAGTCAGTTTGAGTTGCTTTTAAGAGTTCGAGTTCAAACTCGGCGCTTCTACGCTTTTACGATGGTTTTAAATTATTTTTTTCCGTATTAACTTGTGCATTACACTCTAGAGGGACTTCGTCTATTTCACTTAACAAAACTCGAAACAAATCATTTCTCAAATTGAGGCAGAGCGGGACCGCCCATACACACGCACAGACGCCTCCAGTAGACCAAGCAATGCGGGCAGAGGTTATGCATATACAAAGTCAATCATGGTGGCGTACATGCGGCGCCGACAATTTTTCAGAAGTCACTCAAAAACTTGAAAAATGGAAGTCGAACTCGACTCCTAAAAACCATCACTTGAACTCTAAAGCAACTCAAACTCGAACTCGAACTCATAAGATAGTTTTACCCCCTTCCTCAATTCCCTTTACAATAGCATTGATTGTATCGTCAGCAAAGTACAGTCAACCCTTAAACACAAAGTGGATAGAGATCACATTTACTTCATGTCAACAGAATTCCATTCAACTCAGATCATAAATCATGAAAAATAACATTTTAAAATAGAAAGTCAATACTTTGTTCTCAGTAAAACTTTTCATGTTAAAGGTTCAGGTTAACGATTTGACACTGTAATAGCCTTTGTAACAACTGACAATATTTCACGATGCAATTACATGTAGTATTTCTGTTGATGAATTGTTTGAAGCCCATCCGCAGACAGTCATTAGAATATTGGAGATGTTTACGATTTTTTGGTGCATTCAATGGGACTAAAAATTCTGACACAGACTACACATAGAACTGAGGTCATGTGGCCTACATGGTCCGTCCACTAGTATAGGGATGCTAGTCTTTTGATATTTCCTTTCTCTTTTTCGTTCTCCATTTCTTTCTTCATAAAAAATTCAGGTTCCCCCCCTTTACTACTGAGAAAAAATCAGTTCCCCTATAGCCAGCATTTTTTTTTTGGGGTTCCCCAAAAGTGCCCCATCCCCCCACCCCATCAAAATACGATCGCTCGCTCCTAATCATTACAACGCGTACAATCGTCTTTGGAAAAAGGGACCGCCTTTTTAACACGCGTTTCTCCTTTCACCGCAGCATATCCCTTTGGATACAAATCCCCCCCGCCCCCCCCGATGTTGTTTAAAAGAACCCACTCCGGTTTGCTTTTGTACAAATATAAAGGGTTACACCTTCCGAACTCATGAAATCCAATTTTAGACGTCGTTATTGGTTATAACGCGTAAACGGAAATCTTGAACGAAAAAATCAACTCCCAAAGACGCCCTTTTTTTGCGGATTTTGGCGGTCTCTCACCCACCCAAAGACCCCTATTTTTTTTAGTCATCTTGTACACCGAATGTCCCCTGGGTTTTTGAAAGTGCCAAGCTTAACAAGACAACAAACCCATACATTTCAATATGTGATTGCCATGACCCCCCCCGATCTCACAGTGCACATTTTGTCATTAATACACTGTGATTCTTTGGTTTGGAAGATGAACATGAGCTGGCAAACTTAAAGTTTATAAACACGATATACCCTACTTAAAGTAGGTTCATCACAATAGTGGTTAAAACATTAGAAATTAACTTTCTAACTTAATGCAGGGGCTAAAGATAGGCGAACGCGAAATGCGAAAATGTTTGTATTGCATTTGGGTTGAACCCATTTTAATTTTTTTTTTTTTTTTTTTTTTTAATTTTATAGTTTTTTGAGGATTTTTTAAAGATTTTCCATTGTATTTAAAATCTAAAATTAATAATAATGATATAATAATAATGATGCGCCAAAAAAACATATTGTAAAGGCAATGCGCGCGTTCTTCTGAGACAAATTTGTTTTTTGGTTTTTTGTTTGTTTTTTCTCTTGGCCTATAATGCGCACAGTCTGTTAAGCATGAACTAAGTACCCTGAATATTTGGGGAGCCGACTATCCGTAAAAGGTCTATTTTTTTTCAAAGATCGACCCCCCAAAACAAATTTTTTTTTTCATTCAGGCCATGATCACCAAAATGGCATTTTCTGTCAAGCTAGGCCAAGCTAGCTGGCTGAATCTGACGACGATACTAAGGTATAGATAAGTTTTTGTCATCGTGGAGTACATTTGGTGTTTTGCCTCATCTGCTTTTTTTGTGTTCGTCCTGCCTGCTGCTGCTGTCCCTCGTTTTTGTTATTTTCCTTGCATTAACGGACACGCCAGGAATTAGCTTTTTAAGGTTTTTGGGGCTCGCATTGGTACTTGTAATGCCTGTAGTGTGATTTTTATTTAATTTTATGTTGCAATATGATGATTCTTTACTCTGATTTAACCATTCTAAATGGGGCCCTTTGTTTTATACATGCATTAGACAAAATGAGGAGTAGACGAAAGTGAGTTCATTAAGACGAACTGGGCCTTTAGACGAACTGGCATTATTCGAAATGGGTTTAGACAATCTGGTGATTAGACCAAGTGCTCATTAGACGAAATGACATTAGACGAAATGGTTTTAGACAATCTGATGATTAGACCAAATGGGCAGTAGAAGAAATGGCATTAGACGAAATGGTTTTAGACAATCTGGTGATTAGACCAAATGGGCAGTAGACGAAATGGCATTAGACGAAATGGTTTTAGACAATCTGATGATTATACCAAATGGGAAGTAGACGAAATGGCATTAGACGAAATGGTTGTAGACAACGTAATGATGATTATACCAACTGGGCATTATACGAAATGGTATTAGCCGATGTGGTGATTAGACGAAATGGTATTTAGTCTAAATGGTTAATAGACGAAGTGAAATTAGAGTATGTGGGTATTAGACTATGTGATTTTAGACAAAATGGAATTAGACTATCTGGATATTAGACGAAACGATATTAGACGAAGTGGCAATTCCCCGAAAATTGAAAGTTACATATGATATTAAAAATAGCTCCATGAGTTTCATGGTATTTAGTGGTTTTCTTTAAAACTGCGAACTTTACCAAAATGTTCTAATTCAATTGTTTTCTATAATGTATGGTGTCCAAGTTATGCCAAGAAACGTCTCCACCTATTGTCATTTACAACCTCTCCCATTTTCTCGGGTTATCCATATGTAAGATTTGATTCCATTAGGGTAGGACTACGTCATTTCAAGGTATTATAAAATGCGTTTTAAAAAGGATATTGTCAAAGGAAAGTCTTGATTGCTGTTAACAGACATGCCAATTTGTAGTGCATGATACACGCAACCCTATAAACATATAGTCGATACTTTTTACATCTTTTCTTACCTTACTTCTATTTCAATTCATCCAAATGTAATTTACCAAATTTAACAAGGAAACTTATTAACCCGTGTAAAAGTTCCCAAGTTGATTGTCAATAGGGACCGGAAAGAACACGTCTGGGCGGCGGCCTTCTCTTGAGAAATGCATTGGAAGAAATACGCGATAGGCAACAATGACATCAGAGGCTTGGATTATATCTCAGTCGCCGGTTGGCATTTCGAAGAGTACAGAGCACGGTGCCAATTGAGCTATTGCAGGTGAGGCGGAGAAGGTTTTGACCATGGGCTGGGTTGGTAAAATTAAGAAAGGTGTCGCGCTGACATGTCGCTGTCACGCCTTACAAATGTTATCGTGTCCCCTAATTTCCCCAATCAAAAGCCAGACAATGTCATACACCTATAGTATGCTGTAACTACATAGGAATAAATACATTAATGTAATAATGTTATTATCGTACCCGGAAAGTGGGGGGGGGGCGGCACATATAAATGGATATGGGTGTAAAGCTGGCGCTTCCAAACCCAGGGGCATTCGGTGACAGAGACTACAAGGATAGGGGTCTTTGGGTGAGAAACAGCCAAAATGCCCACAAATAGGGTTTTTTTCGGGTGACAAATTTGCAAAATTTCCCCAAAATGGGATTTTTTTTGAAAATTTTGCAAAATGTTCAACAAAATGGGTCTTTGGGTGAAAATTGTCAAAATCTTCTCCCAAAATCGGGGTCTTTGGGCCGCGACAATGGTAAAATTTTAAAACTATGGGGTCTTCGGGTGACATTTTCGAAATATAAGGGGTAGGGTGACAGCGATGCTAAAAAATGGGGGTCTTACGCGTAACCTCCACGATGGGAGTGCCCCCGGGTTATCGTAGTTAGCCGCTAAACTCTTTCTGCCCTCAGGTTAGCCTAATATCGGCAAAGTGCTGCTAACTGACGCGGAATATTCCTGTAGGTTATACTCTCTTAAGCTCAGTGGACTCTCATTGAAATGTTCATTATCATATTGACTGGGATGTTTTGGATCCAAGAAACAAACAACACACAAGATATGTTTAAGTAGTTTTGTTTAGTTTAATTTTTTTCATGAAAGTGTGTTAACACTGAAAATGATATGTCCTGTAAAAGTATCTTTTGGCTTATGGCAATGACCAAGCAGCTTTCTGCCAAAAACAACGCAGTCTACAAAAATGTTGAAGCTTGAAAAAAGTGAATTCTTATTCAATCTTTATTAGTGAAAAGAAATAAAACTGCAGAATCATCGATATTTTTCTACAACAATATGCAATGATACAAGCATGATATGTCCCAAATTGTCTGCTGATGCCCACATATAGCGCGAGCATTTGGCGTACAATCCAACTTGTGAAAACTCCGAATACAAAGTCGTTCAGGTTTCAAACGACCGCTGTGAATCACCATAAGATATGGTCACGTGTGTCTGTTTGCGTGCTGTGCTCAATTTGCAATTGCAAGACCTAAGTTACAGCACCATCATCAGAATCAGAACTTCGGGATAAAGGGTGAGCGCTGAATGGAACGTGTAGGGTGATCCAATTCTCAATGGAAATGATCGCAATGTACAATGATAAGCCTTAGTGCCATATGGATTATTGCATTGCAGTACTTTTAATCCTATAAATCAAAATGGTACACTCATTACGATAAAAAAATCACTGGCGATGGGCAAATGAATTATGCCAGCATCCTTTCCTCTTGGGCACGAACAAACTTCTTCGTAACAATTACAAATGAAGAGCGCCGCTCATCTAATTACTGAATGGTGACGTCATATTTGTGATACAGCTTGGGAAGATTTCGGAAATTCTGCACTGTGTGTTCATGACGTTCGAGAGACTTCTTAGACCTCAGGTGGTCAAAATTATAATGCGCAATGATAATGGGAAAATCCGGGATGGTCTCGGCTATTGGAAGCTGAAAACAGAATTCAAATCAGACTTTCCGTTGGTGAATGTTGGTGTTGTTTTTGTGTTAGTAAAGTTGCGCCATGAGTCAATCCCAGAAATTGGGGGTTGAAAAAGTACTCCTAAATAATCGTATATTATGCGCGATATAATGTGATTAGTGAGATGTACTATATGTGTCGGTGTCACTTGGTCAATTCTGAACACACTGTCTCATCTATGCAGGGTGACATTAACGTTTACTACGTTGACATTGCAAATATGCATGGCTATTTTTCGGCAGTGGAACCAAGTTTGAATTGGGAAATGCAATAGGAGTATTGATTGCTGTCATAATTATATTCGCGGAACTGTGTTTTGACCAACGAGCTTGAATAAATTAGAGTACCCTGCTCAGCGAGAAAATGAAGCCGACTCAAGAAGCCACGACGTCACACTTAAATCGTCTGCATCACAATCTGATTTTATGAAAGCCGGCGTTGTGACCACTGGATATCGGTGAGGTAAACTACCATTTTACATGAAGCTAACCTTACAGAAAGGTAGCGGAATATCGTCGGAACAAAAAATAGGCGATGGTGTTATGTCGAAATTGCCGCAAAAGGTGGAATTTTTGATCGACAGCCTTTACGCTGCTGTCTTCTGCTGCCATCGCCATCTTAAATTTCAACGTTGCCGTTTGCTAACACATTGCCAGCAATCGTACACTAAAATCCCCTTCCGAAGTGTCAAGTAACAAGAAAAACTGAGAGTCCACGTATGATTTGGCGGGCTTGATAAGATTAACTAAACAATTCTGTAAGTTTTAGCGTGTTTCAGACCTTGTTGTTTCGTTACATAACTGAAGTATTGACCACAAAACAAAAAATCACTGAATTCAGCAAATTCATTCAGGAAAGTGTTCTCTATTTTGGTGCCCAAAAACTGGCTTCATGGGCACCAAAATTGACAACACTTTCCTGAATGAATTTATTTGATTTAGGCTTGTTGTCCGCTTCATTCATTTCGATGAAAACATGGTAATATGGGGATTGTTTATTGAAATTGTAATAAAAATATATATTATTTACATAACCACGATTTCCTGTGAACAAATAAGTACATTTTTCTAAAAATAATAGTCACTTTGGTGACGTTTTCTATTTTGCCTTTATTTCAGAGCATTAGGTTTAGGTTAGTTTGTAAACAAACTGGTAATAACCCTGCCAACAGTCCGCGCTCTAATTTATTCAAGCTCGTTGGTTTTGACTCAGAAGGGTCAGTTGCGGCGCGGTCAAGCATGGTTTGCATGACACGTACAATGTACACACAAAGATTTACTGCATTCCGTTGTGTGTATACTGCAACGCGGTTCATTTAAACTTAGGTCAGTCAGCCGTGGCTTGATCGAGCGCTACGACTATCGAGTCTTATGGTTATTTGCATAAATAGGAATGTACTACACATGCGCGAAGTGCCGTCTCGTGACTAGCGTCGGTGACTAGAATCATTTTACGCATACATTAAAACCTTACACAGCTTCAATAGAGCGGGGTTATTTGTAATTTTTAAATTCGTATTAAATTATATGAATATATGAAAACGAAACTAGGCGGTCCCCGGGTTTTGCGATCACCTGGGTTTTTTAAAAATACTACTTGTTTGAAAACCGTTTTTCGCGATTACCCGGCTTGTGGGCCACGCAGCCGCTATCCAATCGAACTTGCTCTTGCTGGACCTAAGTTACACCCACCGACCAACCGGTACACTGTTTTTGAAAAGCATTGTTTATCCTTTAAAACATCATGCCTATCTTCACGACTCTCTTTTTTGAATGTATATCGAGAGGGGCTTATTCTGAAGCGCCCTCTGGAATTTACAGATTGCCTATGGTTTTTTGTGTCACCAGACGCATTTAACACAGTGAGGCCAAACATGCATAAAGTTCGTGTGAGCGATTGCGTCATCAAACCGGAACACATCACGAAGAACGAAAACACTAGTGTCAGCGACACACCGATGACTTGCCATATACCCGGTGTAGAAAGAGATATGGTCCGCCCGGAGCCATAGTCCGGGCTCCGATGACAATGGAATAAAGCGTGAAACTAATGTTGCGTAAAGAATCAACTGAATCGAGTGCCCTATTCTTCACCGTTGTAGGTGGACTATAAGTCCATAGGACCATATCTCCTGCTACACCGGCCATGGACACATGGGCAGAAATTACAGGGGATATATTACCACATTTTGCATTGGGAATGGACCCAGTGTAATTTACCCCCCCCCCCCAGTTTTTAATGATTGATAGTATGAAAAAATTGCAATCCACTTTAAAAATCCTGATTGTAATATAATCAAAATCATGTGCAGAAATCGTACGTGTGGAGGTGACATCTCCCCCAAGTTTGAGCAAAATCGATTCCTTTTTTGTTCTTTTCCGTCACTTTTGGACAATTTTGATCCTTCATCTCTCCTAAATTTTCCAAGAAATATCTGCCACTGCATGGGCCTGGCGCTCGAGGATTAAACAGAAAGGGCGTTCCGAAAGAAAGTTAGTACAATTAGAGCTAAAATGAGGACCAATTTTGTCAGAAAATCCATACTGCTTAGTTCTTACTGAGTCCCAAATGCCACAATCCTGCCGCTTATACCCCCAATATTAAACCTGGTCTATTTGAATGGGTATAAGGATATCCTACCTTTTTTTACATAACCTGAAACATTGTGATAAAGCGATTGCGTATGTTTCAGCTGCCACATTGCATTAATCGATCTATTACCAGTTAACGAAACAAAGAGACATTCGGGATTAAATTGAACATGTTTGTGTTCGCTACGAGGTGACAATTACCCGATGTTTCCTGGCTTCGTTAATTACCCTGTCAACTAAGCAGGCGTTGAAGCATACTTCTCAGACTCGCTGTGGCTTGGGTACCCCCATAACAAGGCAGTTAAGGGGTTTGGGTACGTAGGTTTGATATGTATGGTATCAGTAGGGTATACTGATAACCTATTATAATCTATTTACTGATATTTGATCCCAAATTGATCGTGATATTTAATGTATTGCTTTGGATGGGTGGGTTTTTAAATCCTTACACAGTTAACCTGGTTTAAGTATTAATAGGATTTTGCGCAGCTGAGGTATTAAGACAGGTGTTTCGAGGTGGCAGACCAGAGGCCTGAAATATTTAATGGCATGTTTGTGTAATGTTTCATCAAAATAGGACTTCTTGACACACAAGTCTTTTCTGAACCTGATTAATATTTTTTTGATAATGGTTCCACATTTGAAGGTTTAACTTCGTACGAAATGAGCGAGGCGTAAAAAGTTCCGTCGGTCTGCAAGCCAAAATTCAGTGTTATGTGTTTAATAGACGGCTGTCTTGAGAAGGGTCCATCTTTTTATCAAAGGCGTGAGTTTTCAACGCTGGACAAATTATTGGCTGAGATTTGTCGTGCTTTTATTTTAGTGTTGAAAGAACGACTTTAGAAATTCATAAAAATGGTTTAAAAATTATGCACATTACCATAAATACTAATGAATACATCTCCTCATACACTTTGCATAAAATGGAGTTTTAAAAGCAATGTAGAAAAGTTTCTAACAGTAGCAGAGTAAACTGCGTGTTAAAAATGATAAACACCAAAAAGTATGATGACATTACCCCCTTTTAACACATTTGGTGTCTTAATCGCTAATAAATTATATTTTACTGTAATCTTTGATTACATTTCTCCATTACGTATTAGAGTCTGTTTTCATTAAATATTACATAACAACAATGTGATTTGTGTTTGCTACTGAATTCGAAACTACCTTTAACTTTCTCAAGAATGTGAAAGTTATAATTGTAAGAACTTGGACCTATATTTTTAAAATGCTGATACTTAATCGCCTGAACCTACTCGCCTTTGTAAGGCAATATATCTCTTGAACCCAATCACTTAATAAACATTGCAAATCGTCGTGTCAGGGCAACAAAGTCGTATCACATTTTATGATTTTAAGGAGAGCATTTTGTGTTTTCATTCAGTAGTGAGTTTTAGAATGAAATTATATTATACAGGATAAAATGATTTTCTTCTTCTTTCTTCAAATGTATATTTTATTTCCCCTTAATTTCGACGAGTAAGAAATCTTAGATAATAAAAGTGGCTTAAAAGGTACCTACCACAGGATTCTCTCCGTTCTGCAACAAGTCGTACTGAACTACCAGTTATGGACTTTGTTGCACTCAACAATAGTTCAATTTTGAGTGCGAAACGTCGTATCTGTACCTAATTAGCCCTAATTGGCCTAATAACTCTCAATAAATTGAGCCGTTTACTTGAAATATATGTTTTTTGGGAGAATTTTTTATTTACACATAAGTTCTTAAAACCATCACCATACAAAAAATGGCGTATCTGCATAACAAATTTTTTCCGGTAATCCAACAAAGTCGTACCTACCAGTTAACGACTTTTTTCAACAGGTTTTCAATTTTGAGTGCAACAAGTCGTAACTACATCTACCCCAAAATAGCCTGTCATTCGAAATATATATCAAATTACGCGTAATGACGTAGTTCTTCATAATTCATAAAAATAAATTTCGCAAAAATATCAGTTACGACTTGTTGCACTCAAATGACGAAATAGCACAATCCATATGAAGTTAAACCTTCAAATGTTATAAACCTTATTAAAAATATAATTATCATTTTCATGAAAGATGTGCTGAGAATTAGTTATTTTGGCGAAACATAATACAAACATGCCATTAAATATTCAGGCCGTGTAAGGATTAAACCCACCCATTCGAAGCAATACATTAAATATCCCGATCAATTTGGGATCAATTCTAGGAATAGATGATAGGTTATCATATTTCACCCACTGATACATAATCAAACCTACGTATCCAAACCCCTTAACTGCCTTGTTATGGGGGGGGGGTAGCCAATCCACAGCAAGTCTGAGAAGTATGCTTCAACGCCTGCTTAGTTGACAGGGTAATTAACGAAGCCAGGAAACATCGGGTAATTGTCACCCCCTCGTCGCGAACACAACCATTTAATTTAATCCCGAATGCCTCTTTGTTTCGTTAACTGGTAATAGATCGATTAATGCAATGTGGCAGCTGAAACATACGCAATCGTTTTATCAGAATGTTTCAGGTTATGTAAAAATAAGGTAGGATATCCTTAAACCCATACAAATAGCACAAATAGACCAGGTTTAACATTGGGGGTGTAAGCGGCAGGAATGTGGCATTTGGGACTCAGTAAGAACTAAGCAGTATGGATGTTTCGACAAAATTGGTCCTCATTTTAGCTCTGAATTGTACTAACACTCTTTCGGAACGCCCTTTCTGTTTAATCCTCGAGCGCCAGGCCCATGCAGTGGCAGCCATTTCTTGGAAAATCTGGGCGGGATGAAGGACCAAAATTGTCCAAAAAATAACGAAAAAGAACAAAAAAGAATTGATTTTGCTCAAACTTGGGGATATGTCACCTCCACTCTATTTCTGCACATGATTTTGATTATATTACAAACAGAGTTTTTAAAGTGGATTGCAAAGTTTGTTTCATAGTAATCAATTATTAATTATCAACAACCAACAAGCTTCAGAACGTTTCAGTTCTTTCTGTACAACACAGTTCCCTGGGTAGGAGTTCGGGCATAAATGAAGGCTGTTGTGAGGATGGGGCAGTACAGAAATGTTATCTCCAGAGTGCGAACTGCCTGTAAGTACAGCACATGATACAGGGAACTTTTTACATTGAGAATGAGATTTTAAGTTAAATGACACAAAACTTCCATGTGGAAAGAAAAAACAGGATGGAAGTACGTTTCTTGTCCTAAAGCCAGAAATATTTTTCCTGAGGCATCAGTACTTGGGAAAGATTAAACAAGTTGAGACAGACAAGATCGCCATCTCAAATAATACACTTAGATGAAACAAATAACGTTAAGTACAGTGCATCAAAATGTTGGATTGATAAGGAAGGCACATTCCCATATCTAAAGGAAAGAGACGTTGTGAAGGATTTGTGACACAAGCTAAAGTGAATTTCATTTCGAAGTCCAAACAATAATCATGATAATAAGAGTGAGAGAAAGCTTGGTTTCGAAACAGAAATAAACCATCTTCACCAACTTGCAAAATCTTTTTACAACAACTAAAAATTCAGACTATTATTGTATTCGCGACCTCCTTCCATCATTTGATCTTGGATACTAAAGCACTTGCTTGAGTCTTTGCTTCTCACTATGGGTCGTTCCATCGTATAGCTAAATGCAATATTACACGAGATATTGACCCAACAATGACTGCTATTGTATGACTTGCTAAGAACTGGAATTGCTCCTAATAGTATGAAAGAAACAGTTGTTACACCGTTGTTGATAACGGTTAAACTGCAACATGACATTTGAAAAAAAAAGCAAATACCACCCTGTTAGTAGATTGGTTTCTTGTCAAAAGCCCTCAAACGTCTTGTTGCAAAGCGATTACCTGACTCTAAGTCTATCAACATGGTCACTGATCTCGACGAACACTGCAATCCCGTGCAGGTAATAACCATAGTACGGAAACAGCGCTGATCAACGTTTGTAACGGTGTCTCATGGGCAAAGGAACGGCAAGGAGTCACAATTTTGATTCTGCTCGATCTAAATAGTGTCTTCGACGTTTAAAAAGATCATGACGTATTGAATATCTCTTAGAGGTGCACGGAAATCCTCTTGCCTGTTTTATATAATAGCTGTTCGGGGCGAGCTCAGCATGTTCTCGTTAATGGGAATCTTTTTTCGGTTGAACCATGTACAGTGTTATATGGCGTTCCGCAAGGATCGGTGCTCGGCCCTCTTATTTGTAACTGTCTATCTCTGCCGCATGGACAACCTGTCCGTCCGCGCAGTTGTGAATTGCACATGCTGACAACATGCAAGTGTACCTTTCTGTGTGTTCAGCAAATCAACTTAGAATTAATCAAGCTGCTCAAGCTCTAAGGTGTTTAAAATGAGCTCAAAATGTATATGTAGATGTCTCGGAACTTCCTTAAACAAAACGCTGACAAACCGGAGGCATGGGTTTTGAACCCAGTTGTCTAAGGTCCACTTTCCACCTCTATTACTGTTGCAGCTATGAGTGTTTCTGTTCACAACAATCCAGTGAGAAACCTTGGTGCGATATTTGACTCCGGAATGGCAATGTCTGCGGAGGTGGTTTATGTCTTCAAAGCCACAAACTACCATCTTATGAACATCAATGGCACGTAAAAACGCTTACAACCGATGCAGCAAAAATTGTAGTTCATGCCCTTATCACGCTAGAATAAAAATATCTCACTCGACTTCAAAACTGCTGCAAGAATCATCAATATACGCCAAAAATATGGCTTTATCACCTCTGGACCATCTCTACCGATAGTGCAGCGCATCAAATTCAAAGTTCTATTCAGTGTTGGTCTACAATTCTCTTCAGAATCGAGCACCAAGTCATATTTTTCAATAGCTCTCTCCGGCTACAACCTCAGACAGCTCAGATCATCTTAGTCATCTTCATCTCAACTTATCAATCACAGAACTCATACCTGAACTTTCGCCGACAGATATTTTCTATATTTTCTATAAGTAGGGAAACTCATTACCACCACACATCAAGATGCCAAAAAACAATTGACGCTTTTTAACTTAACTTTCTTCAATTTCGCCAGCTTGAAGTGGGAGAAAAGGTTTGGTAGTGAGTGTATCTGCTAAAGCTTACCCAGGGGAGATGGCCCAGGTAATCACCTCCTACAATGAATGGTTATATGCTTTTTCACTGAGAATTTTGTAAGCATTAAAGCCTCTATTTTGTATGAAAATTCATCCAGAAATAACTTCACAACGCATCTAATGGTCAAACTTTCCAGGCTCTTTAGCGGGTTATGGCCACACACCGAGAGGTGCTCCGCGTCCCATTCGCTCAGCTTAACCGCGTCACTCCTGAACATAGTTAATGATTTGTACAACGAAATTCTTCCACTAAAACAAAAACATTTACACATTTACACCACTGCACGGATCTGTGAAGACACGTGCCTTCGTCCAAAAGTCCTCGCATCCCTGACATAGTGTTTCTGGAAATGCTCACTATGGCCTTCATCGTCTTCAGATTTCTAGGATAGGATGATAAAGGCAACTAGTCCTATTTATGGACACCGTAACCCTAATTTAGTAAACCTGATTTTTACCCATATCAGTCTTTGTCATATCAAATATATAGATTGGCGATTAAAGCAACTTAAAGCTAAATTCCAAGTCTGTAAAGGTAGGACTATCATTTCGTTGTACCTTCTACTGACCATGCCACTATTTTTACCCAAATACGCACACCTACATTGAAAGCAAATCCAAGCACCTTATTCTCCACAGTGCGCCTTAAAATGGTGGCAGTCGAGTCATTCTCGCTCGTCAGTGTAGGCTGTTCAGTATGCTTCAACGCCTGCTCATTTGGCGGCATAGTTGACGGAGCCAGGAAACACTGGGTAATTGTCACCTCATAGCTAACATAAAACATGAGTGTTTAAATTTAACCCCGAATGCCCCCTTGTTTCGTTAACGTCATTTGACTGGTAATAGATCGATTGATTAATGGAATATGGCAGCCGAAACATATGCAACCTCTTTAAAATTTCATAAATACCTACTTCATTATGAATAGACTATTTTGCTAATTTGGGTCGCTATTTCGACCACTAAAGGTCAGGGTTAAGAACAAGTTTTAGGAAGTAGTATTATGGGACCATGGACTAATGTGGAATGTGTCATAATTTACTGTATCATGTTTACGAAATAGGTAGCAATATGTGTATTTATTTAACAACATTGTCATCGTGCATAATTTTCTTTACCGAGTTCAACTATAAAACTCTAGGTATTAAATGTACATGTCGTGATCATAGCACCTCATTTTTGGTTTATGGTTCACTAGATATCCCCAAGAAAAGTTATTTCCAAACTTTCAGTTGATTCAGTTTGATGTTATGCGCAAATGTTTTTATCACGTTGCCCATATGCATGATAGGTCACTGTTTTGTAATTTCCAACCGTTTACGGACAGAAAATACAAAATCAATTTCTTCAAGAGCAAATCAAATTTGCACGTAAGATTAGCCGCACAAAACTCGCCCCATATCTATTTAGGCCACAATTCAGATGATACAACAATCTCAACTCTTTTTAGGTAAGTCAGTGGACGAGGCTTGGATTACGAAATACCCCTTTAAATTCTTTAGAAATTAAATGTCGAGATGCCCCATTGTAACACTTTTAAACATATCAACGTGTTTAGTTCAAACGTACAGTAAAATAGATATTTGATAAATGAAACTAAACACTTGAACAGTACCTTCAAGATACGTCACATTATTAGGATCTACAAACAACACCAAGGACAAACAAACAATTAACCAATCAAACAAAAACAAAGAAAATAAAACATTGTTAGTCAAAACAAAATGGAATTGTTCAAAAAGAATTACATGACCATACAATTCAATCGGTATATGTGAAACACCTCAATATAGAAGAGGACAAACCATTGTGTCAAATGGATTAATTACGTGTACCAGTGTGGAGGAACGTCCCATCAGTGGAATATGTTTTGAGAGTGGTTGTATGAGTGCATGTCTTGGTATTGACAGACTGATGCGAGTTGCCCGTCTGATCCCATAGGCTGATGAAGCATCCTCTTCTGAAGTTGACAGATATCATTAGGTTGGTGTGCATCTTATAGATGGCAGGACAGCCATCTGACGTCTATGATGTAGGGAGCGGATGTTTAGCTCCAATGTGGCCTGCTGTTCATTCACTCCGATGATTCGTAATTCTTTGCTCTGGATGGAGTCAAGAGGCTTTAGGGAGCATTTTGATGCATGCCCCGTAATGCTTGGGTCTTGTATGTACACTGTGGCTCTCCCTTTGGCTTCTGTCCGGCTCTAAATGCGATGTTTGAGATGTGCTTAGTCCATGTGAGCTTTTGTCTACAGTAACTCCTGGACTGATTTCCAACTCATCCTTTTCTTCCAGTTTGGTAGTGTCAAATATTGATCTGCTCTTGTATGATTTCTCTTTCTAGACATGGTCAGGACTTTACACTTGGATGGCCCAAAGGTCCATGTCATTTATCTGTACATCTGCCCATTCTCTGTAGGTTCCTATTCAGGCTTGCAGTTACAGCCCTATCATCACCTGTTCTGATTTCGCAGAATAGGTAGAATTATTTCCGTATAGATATATAGTGTTCTCACACTCATCTCCGAGATCGTCAATGAAGATAGAGAACAGCAGTGGTCCTAAAATAGAGCCCTGGGGAACAGAAGCATTGGTGGATAGAGTAGATGAAGACTACCCAGACAGAACCACCTTGATAGAACGGTTGGAAGGTAGCTTGCCATAGACAGTTTGGAGCTGAGACCATTATGGCATACCTTCTTGGATCTGGAGCAACCTCGATGTCCAGGGCATTAAGACGCACTTCACAGCCTTTGTCCAAAGCATTCGATATTGCTGAGCGAGGATGGCAAGGATGTCAGCTGTGCTCTTATGAGGTCTGAACCCAAACCACCTGTCTGAGATAAGATGGTGCAGCAACAGGTACTTCAACGTGCACGTTTTGATTTCAAATATTGTCAAGAAACCATTCTCCGTTGGCAGTGGTACGGTATTGAGTTCAACTTTGACTGGTAGATCAGAAGTGCCTTTGTCGAGAGGAAAAGTCGCAGCCTCGAAAATGAAAAGAAGCTATATTTGCATTACAAAAGAGAGAGAAGCTCGCCCTTAAGGGGGGGGGGGTTAACTTTAAAAGATTGACCATTCTTTATTTGAACACCAAATTGTAGGACACCATCAATGTCCAGAAGTGGTAAAAGGATCTAAAGGCCACATTACTACTGGAACATTCGGAATCAAGGCGTGAGTGTTGTTGACCAGATTGAAACCAACCTATGCATGGCACTTGTAGTTGTATTGTTACCACGAAATTCCTATTTTAGGTTGATGGGTCCAAATTAACGCTATGACGACTGCTGCTGATAAAAGCAAAACAATCAGAGAAAGTTTGTCAGATGCAGTGTGTCGGAGGAAATGGTGACCAAAACCCAATAGAGGGAAATCGAGAGATGAATTTGAACTAAGCCTTTGCTCATTTAATGGAATTTTCTTTATCAATATTACGCTCTGTTTTGGCAAAAGAAGGAATGCTTTTAGTTGTTGCTCATTTTGTGTCGATAGATTAGGAAGTCACTGCGTAATTTGCTTCATCGACTTCTCATTTGTCACTCGACTTTATTGGAATCAGGAAAACCCGTGTAATTGTCGTCTCATTTTTAACATAAAACAGTGTTATATTTAAACTGCAATGCCCCTTACTGGCGACAAACACGGCAACACTCCAAAGACAGGACAGGTCCCCACGGTCTAGTTAGGTGCTGAGTTAAGGCTTCTAATAGCAAACCTAAGAGCCTCGTATCTGTGGGCGAAGACGCAAATGTACATAAGCCTGTGTGGAACAAGCCTTCCTAGTTTAACCATAACACTAACTTTGCCTGGGTAATAATGTTTGTATCTCTAAACGAGGTTAATCCATTTTTCATATTTAGTTAATGAAAGAAGAATAGTTTGTATAACAGCAAAATAGGGTGATTAGGGATTGATGTTGTCATTAATTAAGTCATTAAATCTCCGATTTAGGACCTTATGGCCACTGAACGATTGTGATTTTAAATAAGACGATTTGCTAAATGAGTATTGGCAAGAAGTATATTAATAAGGTCGCAAAACTGCATCGATTATTGGTTACATTGGTAGTAGTTAATAGCTTTATCGGGTTCTCTATTAACCTTATTTTACAATTTGACGCTGTATTTCCAGTAATGTTTTCCCATACAGAGACTAAGCCGGAAGCTTCAGAACTGATTGATTGTAAGTGAATTGAAATTTTAATTTAGTCTAGGAACTTCATCGTGTAATTTAATTTTTTGATAATTAGATGGGCATTTAAGTGCTACCAATTTAAAACGTAAATCTATATGCGTTTTAGAACTGTTTAATGCTTGCCGGTGTGCTACTTTGCAAATATCAGATTTTTATTTTAAAAAATTCGGGATGGCTTTTTTTTGTATTGTAACCTAAGCTAATCAAATTTAATGGTTGTCTCTCTTTATAACCTCACGGGGTTTTCTATTAGTGGTCCTAGCATTTTACACATTTCATCTATTTTAGTAATGTATTGTTGTTATATTTGCTGAATAAACTGAACTAATTTACTAATTGCAATGTGTCCATGTGTGTGTAAAATATTGAAAACGTTCGATTTTGAGTGCAATTGCGCACTTTTTAAAAATTGGAAATATCGGTAGGAAAACGGGTAAATTTTTCTACAATCATGCAAAATATTTTGGTCGTAGGTGCAAAATATATAGAGATGACATTTTCTTGGTGTTAATTTATATCCACTTTATGCGAGGCATATTCCTACCCTGCACATCAATAGCCGCAGTAGCAAAATGCTTTATTAATTATTTGCGCATGCGTTAGATTTATAGTGAGATCGATGGCGCTATATCCAATTTCAGTATTTTTTTATTTTTTTTTTAATATTTCGTAATTTTCATGATTATAGAGGGCCTCTATATCTTCGCTCATACACTATTAAGCAGTGGACCAAAATGTTTTTATATTTCGTTGTGAAAATTGCCCAGGCACATCGCACGTTTTTACATTTTTTTCTCTTTTCTAAAAGACAAAACAAAGCAAACATACAGACAAACAAAAGCCCGCAAAATAAAATTAAAAAAATACAAACACAAAGAAAAACAAAAACAAAACTAATTCATGATACCGTTGTAAGAAAATAAGAGAACTTGTTGGAATTTTAACCCTAAAAGGCCCGGGGGGGGGGGAATCCGCCCCCTCGACATTTTTGTCGTATCTCACCTATTTGTTATTTTTTTCACGCCGAAACTACATGACTTTTTTCTTTGAAGCCGTGCGCTTGATTAAGACAATTTTGAGATATTGGATGGCTGTGTGTGATACACAAATATATTGGTGGAGCTATATGAAAAATATCGGATGAGGCCCACGGCGCACCCGATTATTGGCGAATCCGATATTTATAATAAGCAAGGTTTATTTTAATCTCAAATCGTGGGCTATAGGCACAAATTGCTAGAGACTGTACAACTTAATAATTACTAGACAGACAATGCAACTTAGACGGAAGCAGTTAAAACAGCGCCCATAATTGCAACATTCAAACACATCACAAAACAACACCTGGATGGGTAGTGCAAGCTTTTCATGGTTCATTTGCCCATTTCAAATGAAAACCATGGAGAAAGTGGCATTCAGGTTGTACATCAATATCTGATTGATATACAAAATTAAAATCCAAAGGAGTTCCCGAATTAAATCCAGCAAGTGGTCCCACTGAGATTCAATCCGAGACCCTTTGTCCAGAGGAAGCTTGCTGAACCACTAGACCACGCCACTTCTCATTATAGTGAATCCAAATTATTCAGTATCACCCGAAAGAAGCCATCCAACTTTATCTTATTTATGTTCTAAGAATCTGACTCAATACGGTTTTACCAACTGTCTTGAGATTCATCTAGCACTCCTGACTGAAATCGGGCCCTTTCAGTCCAAATTGAATGTGACTTCAGGATTTTTCTAACAAACAACAAGTAGTATAATATTTGTAACTTTTTTAGCTTTGAAAATATATGTGGAAGGAAAAGAAATCTGTGAATATCATGACTGGCAGTAAATTCATTTACAATATTTTGGGACCAGTTTGCATTAGAATTACACCCATTTGGATTTGTGTTAATTTAGGCTAGCCTAGGGGGGCTAAGCTAATTGTGCCTGCCCAACTCGAAGTATTTTGTCAATTTATCGCAGTGTTCTCTGTAAACTGGCTGGTTGTTTATTTTCATGTGTCTTTACTACTCAGAGTCTCAGTATAGATCCCAGTATAGATCCAAATTCGAAAAAGCAGGGACAGTTCAAGTGCAACTTCAGTTTTCAGGGCACAGGCCAGGGTACGCCTCACAGTCCGTCAGAAGCACAGGGCTAAGGCTAAGCTAAGGCTAGGCTAGGCGTGCAGTACTTTGTTCTTGATAATGATGCAGATCATAGCCCAGATCATTAAGATCATTGTTATATGTCAAGCCTAGATGATTTGGTGGATTATTTTTGAAGAAATACGATCATTCTGCCATGATATTCTGTAGATCGCCAAGTTCATTTGCGTGTAGTGTACAATTACCAAAATAGGAAATTCACGATCTTTTTGTGTCAGTTTACTGTGCTGTTTTGCTATCTTACCTCAATTTTTGTACTTCATGAGTGGAATATCATGTCCTCATGTTTCTTGAAATTAAATATAAATTAGTATTTACTTCCTAGACTTCCTAGTTTTTGATGAAAAAAAAAGAGTTTTTGAGTGATGTTTTCACATGTTCACCACAGAAAGTCGCCATTTTCTAATATTGCCAAGTTAGTGAGTAGCGTTTCTAGAAATTGTTGGTTCTCTAAAAAGGTCGTAATATTTATAAATGTTGGATTATTTGGAGGGCAAAATGTCTGTGAATGTTGTAATTTGAAGTAGATGTTAATAAATGTAACACTTGTTTTATTTGTAAAGGTTTAGAATAACTTTAGGGACGCAGAAATGTCTAAAATTGTAACTGACATTTTCACATTGAGAAAACAGTGTTGTTTTCCGTTCGATCAGCTGATTTGGCGAAAGTTGCTTTGTGCTTGAAAACAACAAAATGATCAGCCAATCAGAGGTTATGTAAGGCGGAAATGGAAGAGTCCAGGAGATATGTGGACGAGTCCAGGGACCTCTGACGTCAGAGGATGACAAATACGTATAAAAAGGCTAGCAAATTTAATGAAGAATGACAAAATGACACCAATACAAGGTTTTATTTGTATTTTATTTACTGTAGACTTGTATGGATGGAAGATTCTTAGAACATAATAATGAACAAAATTGGACCTACGGTTATGACGCGGCGTTACGTATCGCGCACTGCGTGCGAAGAAAAGCTATTTCCCATGAAATTACACGGAACAGCAGAATCCAGTTTTTTCTGCTAAGGATACAGTTACACATGTTTTATCTTATTTATTTGATTTATTTGAAGTAAGAGCATGTGTGCGCATACTTTGACACATATCATGGCCAAAAATCCAACTTTTGCTTGAAAAAATGGCGAAAAACCATGAAGTTTGCGATTTTTTTAGATTTTTCGCATTTTTGCACGACGTCATGTTTGACGTCACTGTGACGTCATACAAGGTATGTTTGTACTTTTTTTGGTATCGATGGACTCGGGAGGTACCACACATATCAATCCGTTTCCGAGATACTAGGGGGGACGGAATCCGCCCCCCCCGGCGGTGAGATGGGTCCAAAAAGCCCGGCTATTTTAGGGTTAAAGATGTTGGAATTCAAAATTTTGAATTCAAATAGCTAAAACATTTCCTTCATATATGGTAAGTTTTTGACATAATCGACAAGTGTTTTGTACTGTGTATTTAAGCTTACTCGTATAATAATTCCTGTTCAATGTGTAATAAGTCATTGGTTTTCAAGGAGATGAAGCTGAAAACCGCACAAAATTGACATTTCCGTAATCAAGTCTTTTATTTGACCTTTCGAAAAATGTTTATACGGAATAAACCGTGACCTTGTAGACGAGGCTATAGGGTATACTGAAATACATGATGCGTGCAGTACACAATGGAGGACACAATGGGTAGAACATTACATCACATAATGACACCAGTGTAAGAGAACAGATAACTTACAATCAGAGTGTCCTATTTGCACGTAAAATAATACAGAATGAACCGTGACCTTGAAGACGAGGCTATTTGTACCGTACTGCAAGACTAAATGATGCGTGCAGTACACAATGATGAACACAATAGACACATGACCCGTGGGACTCTACATCATCGGATTATTATGACTCTAATTCGTAACACCGGTATCTTCGGATTAAATGTGTCATCATGAGCAATCAAGCCCTAATTTGATCGCTCGGCCGATTTTCAACCCAAAATTTACAATGTAAAAAGTGTTTAGAAATGTGGTGCAAAGAAGTGTTTAGGTATTAAACTTATTTTTTAAACACCTAAACCGTGGTACTTGGTGTCAAATACCTAAACATGTTTAGACTTAAAGGAGAACCTGTACTAAGAATAACTTATACAATATACGCTATAAAAATAATTATCGAACACATATTTAATGGTTTAATGGAAAAACGGAATTACACTAACCATAAAAATGAATTAAAAACATTTGTCTGACCATGCGCTATTGAAATTCGCGCTAGTGTATATGGGATATGTATATGTGTTATGCGATACGGACGGCACAGTAGCGTCATACACTTTCACACGTGACGCTTTCATAATGTGTATTTGCTCTTGCATGTATGACGCAAATGTGCCGGTGTGGCAGGAGATATGGTCCTCCGGGCTCACAGTCCGGGAACAATGGTGAACAATAGGGCAATCGATTCAGTTGACTCTTCACGCAACATTAGTTTCACGCTTTATTCCGTTGTCGTCTATGGAGCCCGGACTATGATACCTGCCGGACTTTGATTTCTTTCACACCGGCGGTATCGCATAACACGTTGTACACTAGCGAGAATTTTAAATAGCGCATGGTCAGATTAGATGTTTTAATTCGTTATTATGGTTAATATAATTCCGTTTTTCGATGAAACCACTCGATATGTGGTCAATAAATATTTTATAAGTATATTGTATAATATATTCGTTGTACGGGTTCTCCTTTAAAACATATTTATAGTAGATTTCAAAATATAAGTGAGATCTCATTAAAAGTTTTAGGTCTGTCCATTCGCCGTGAGAGGTAAGAGGGTTCATTTTAATGGCCACCGGTAAACAAGTTGATGGTACGCATATTAATCAATGTACAGTAATGCCTCTCTGAAGAATTTTATATTTTTGGCTCAAGTCATACTTCGAAGATTCAACCAGGTGTTTTAATTGGAGTATCAGGATGAAAACACCAGCAATTATTTAATTAAACATTGTAATTTGAACACAAGTTCCTTTGACACTGTAAAATATTATTACTTATCACAGCATAGGAGAAATAATGCATTCTTATATATCAATACACATATAACGCAACCAAGTTTTTATTTGGCCACACAACCATATAGAAGATTGGCGCAAAGCGGATTGTGAGTTCTTTGCCATCCCGGCCAATCATGGCATTAGTCTTTTATCATTAACATACCATTTTGTAAGAACTTAATTCATCAGTTTCCAGTAAGCCGATTCTGTGCAGCAACTTAACTTTGTACCATGACTACAATATGTTTTGTAATGGCAACAAAGTCCTAGTCTCCACATCGCAAAGGATTTAACCCTTACATCAATATCCACCCGCGGAAATATGCAAGAAGTCTCACTGAATTTGAAATCTACTATAGCTACAAGGTGTTTAGAATTAGATATTAAATTTAGACAAAGTGTTTAGAAACGTGATGCAAATAAGTGTTTAAATCATAATCACTATTTTTTTCAGTGCAAAATAGTTAAAAACGTCAGAAACTACATTTACGCTTTTGTCACTCTGGAGGAATTATAATTTGTTGTCCAAAAATGTGTAAAACAATCGGACAAAACAGAAACAAGAGCAAAAAACAAAATAAAACAAACCAAAACAGCAACAACTGAAGGAAAATGGATTTTTGCACACACTTTATACCAATTCTGAAAAAAAGTTTACACACAGATTCTAAAATTGCATCACTGCTTTGTGCAGTTTTCTCTGTATAGTTTGCCAATTGTGTAATCTTAGTTCATAACTTCATACGCATTACAAGCACAATCTTAAATTAGGGGTTCTCGTAATGGAGGAATGGTTATACGGGAATTCAAAGAAAGAACCCATTTAAACGTCGGAAAGTTTATGAATATATTCCATACAAGAACTAGTGCTCTGCCTACTTTAGCTCAACGAGTCTTCAATTCACACCCGTGCTCATTTGCGAGGGGAAATGCCCTCATATTATCGCCTCATAGCGAACATAAGAGTTGAGTACCCTATCCGTTCGTGTGACACGCATAGAGCTCAACCGTCAAAACCAATGAAAAACCGGGCCTATCAAAGTAACGAGTTATATACAATGTAGGTCCTTATTTGAGTGTATTTAGCCCAAAGGAATAGTCATTAGATCGGGCAATATTATTGAATGTAGTTCAGGTAATATTTGAATGGCAAAGGTGTTTTGGCCTAAACTTACGATGGGAACACGAATTGGTTTGAGAGGAAGAGAGGAGAGAAAGAGATGGGAGAGATGAGAGAGAGAGAGAGGGAGAGAGAGAGAGAAGAGAAAGAGGAGAGAGAGAAGGGAAACGGAGAAGAGTGGCTATGGAGAAAGCACTGAGACTGAGAGACAAAAAGTGGACATATACAAGAGAGATAGACATAGAAACAGAGTGAAGTGAGAGACAGATAAAAACAGAGAGAGAGAGAGAGAGAGACAGACAGACAGACAGACAGGCCACAGATAGACAGCAGTGGCATAGCAGGGGGTAGCCGAGGAATACGTCATCAGATGGGGACGTATGGACCTGTGGATGTATGACGTAAACTATAAAATCCGCAAAAACATGTAAAATCGTCAACCTAAACGGTGGGAGGGGAGAGACAGAGAAAGAGAGAGCGCGAATGAAAAATACTTCTGAATCTTTAAACAAAAGTAAAGTCGAAAGCATTGTTATGGTCCGAATTGTCGAAACGCTATAAACACCAGTTTTAAAAATCTCTGATTTCTGCAAACGAAATGAGGTCAATATGGGTGTCGTCTTCAAGAAAGTGGCTTCCGTTCCTGTCTCATGAAGATAGCGAACCGACCATGCCAGTTCCTATACACAGCAGCCCGTGACCTCGATTTTCCAAAGTTAATAGCATCCAATCTTTCAGAACTTTATACATTTGCAATTGAAATGGAGATTAAATGAAGGAATATAATGTCTGTAAAATCTCATTTTACAAGGAAAATCTGAAAACGGACACTCAAATATGAAATTTGAATTAAATAGATTTATAAATTAAATAGATGTATATGTTTATAAGGAAATAAGTAGACATTGGAATCAATTTAGGGAACTTGTACATGTGTGTGGCGGAAAAGTTGAAAATAATGATGGCGATCTTTTCAATAGGCTATTTTCAATTTATTTAATTGGAAGACTGGAACAACACGAAGACAAAAAATATCGCTAGAACCATAGCATGGAAAGACTGAAAAGCTGTCATATGAACATAATAGGCATTTAATGATGATATTAGATATTGCACAATTGTCAAAGGTTTAAATCTGGGCTACAATTAGAAAACAGATATTATGAATGTTAAAAAAGTTATCATTTTTTTCTGAAACGTTGTGAATGGAGAATTAAAAGTGTAAGTTACCTCCCTAAGGTCGTTTACACTTGATTAAAACTATTTTTTAGGAATATTGTCTGTACGAGATAAGTTTCAATCATTATAACTATTATGTCAGAAACAGGCTAAGACCTCAGCCCTGTTTCATTTTTAACAGGGGAGCTTCGAATACTACAGAGTGTTTAACAACAATAAATTTACTTTTACAGTAAAAATTTTGCACATTGTCCTTATTATATTATTTCGAATAAATACTGGCTATTAAGGGTTGCATTGAATTGGGTCCAATCAAGGCTTGCCCAAGAGACGCGTCTTTGAATCTTGAAGGCGTGGCTTTGGGTGTCGGGACGAGGAGATGATTCCCATATGTAATCTTTTATACCATTTTAAAATCGGCCTATGATTAACCATAAAAAAATAGTCGATTTAACTTCTTTTGGCAAAATACCCAATATGTATAAATGACAATTAAGGATAATTGGGTTTTGTGTAACCAGTCATATCATTGCAGAAAATTATTCTCATAACGTCATTGGTATCCGGAGCTGTATATAATAGCGTTCATCCTATGGATAACAAATCGGCCTATAACTAACCTAAATAGTCAGATTTAACTTCTTTTGGGCAAAATTACCCCAAGTATAAGACAATTAAGGATAATATTTTAATAAGGCTTCTCATCTTCGTATCACTGATATTATTTTGGCGGCCTAGCTATGGCTTTAATCACTTGTTTTTCAGGTTGCGCTGGACACAGGTATCGCTCCTGAAGACAGATATAATTCAAGGGGAAAATTGGTGAAATAACCTGAATGTCAAATAGGCAGAGCCCTTTTTGTTCACCCCATAGAATCAGGATAATATTGGGCAAGAAGCTAGGTCAGTTTTGTATTTCTATCTAATTTCTGGTTGCCTTATTCGTTTCAGTTGATTTCTCGATTTCTGGGCTCTGGTTATACTGCAATAGATACTCACTGCACATGAACATCACACTATACAAATCAAAGAAAGCCATCACCCCATTTTCGCTGTAAGCGGCTGTCATTTAGGATATTTTCCTTACTAATACATTATGACTAATTTGGTTCTATCAAATTGGTTGCTACTTTGCAATGTAACGCCATTACATTGAACAAGAAGGAATACGGACCCTGTTTTTAGATCTTTATAAATACATTTATAATTGAATTAAGGTTATTAATTTCGGGCCATAGTTTAGATTACAGCCCAATTCAGGCAATTTTGCATTGACTATTATAGGGTGGAGTTTTTGGCTTGGAAAAAATCGATAATCTGTCAGCGCACGAAGATAGCGCGCGGTCCGCGGGGACCCTCGTCTGTCAGTGTGCATCAGCTCAACAAAAGTCCCCCAACATTCCGTAATTAAGGAAATATTAATAACTACATTATAGAGCCACTAATACAAGGTGTCCGTTTTTGTCAAAGAGGATTAGAACGGATCGAAAAAGATATCTTCCTATGGATCTAATTTCGGGTTGAGATGCGTGGGAAAGATCGTGAGGTACATAGACTAATATCCGATTTGTGCCATCTTCACAGTGGCTGTCAGTGAAAGTAAGGTTAACGACCTATGCAAGTTCGGACACCATTTCACATGACTGAGTGTGTACGGTAGTGGGGGGTGGGTGTGCGTGTATGTGGGGAGTGAGGGTGTGAGAATGCGCGCGCGAGTGGTGGATGTGTGGGGGGGGGTTTTGTGTTGGGGGGGCCAATCAATGCGCAATCTATGTATACATTTTTGTAATCAAGTTACAATTAACATGTATCGTTTTTGCCAATTAACAGGTAATCCAATTACAATTAACGCGTAAGAATTGCAATGAATGGTATTCAAATTACCTATCTATCTCGCGTACAATTGGAAATGGCTATAGACGATGTGAAATGTGACGTCACTTTGGTAGACACAATAGAAAACGGCAGACAATCAGAATTTAGAACTGGGCCTTTTCCAAATCTACTAGTCATGCGGTCTAAATCCTATAGAAGGAGTGCATGTGACGTCACTTTGGTAGACATCAATAGAACTGGCAGACAATCCGAAATTAGTGACGGGGCTTTTCTAGTCCATTCGCGTTGATACGTTTCGCCCCCCTGGAGTTTTGGACCTATTCAATTAAGTTCGGAGGGGGTCAACCTAGCTCTACCGGAAAATAAAGCATTCAATGGGCACGTGCCACACCGGTTATATTGGTGACACTCCAGTCCTTTAACTCACTCACCGCCACTGAATACAATTTCATTCATGTATGGTAACGGGGTACTGTATTTGGATTTCAGGTCGTAAATCGATTATTGGTATATCTAATCGGCACCTCTCTAAGACATATCCCAAATAAAACGTACCAGATTGTTTTTCATGGCAATGGAGTATTCCTGCAAAAAATCCAGATTTATATTCCGACCAATATACCAACTGTACACGATCATGGAAGCTACCAAAATGTTTATTCCGTGTGGGTATAATTTACAACGCCGCATGCGATACCGAAAAAGAAGCCAGCGAAAATATAACCTAAACGCATATATCACGTGCAAGTTTGCCACAATCCCTCATCCTTTGGAACTTCGTTGACACACAAGGATAGGCAGCGAAGTTCGTTTAAAATTTTTTATGCAAAAAAACCTACACTTTTTAAACCTCAGTGATATGAGAAAATGTTTAAGAGGGGTGTTTTAGATACATTTTGTTGATTAACCAAATTTTTTAGTTGGCCTAACACTAACAATCCCATGAAAACGTGGACATGTGAAAAAGGGTGGGGTAACGTTCATATATAATCCCATTGATGCAAATGTGGTATTACATTTGATTCCGTCATGCCGCTGCATGACATTGTGCATTAGCGCTTGACGGATGAATGGCACACCTCATTTGCATCTATGGGACTTCTATATGAAACGTCTACGCAAAAGGGTCGCGTATCTTTAGTGTTATCGCATCGCACGATTACCACTGATCTCTCTACAATGGATTGTCTACACACATTAGTGTATATAGATGATGGAGCACGGTCGGGCATCTTGGTCCTACCGAACACAATCATTCCAGAGACACCTGTTTAACAGAAGTTTGATCCCGGGTGCAGTTTTTAGAGACATGCCAATCCTACGCGCAAAGACAATGATCGTCACTGAATTGCTTGATTCTGTAGTCCTGTATGTCGCTTATCCACATTTCAATGGGAACAATTTTGTATATATAAATGACCGCTCTAACCACCTGCTTGGGCTCTCTTTGGATACACATGGCCCTCAGTGCTTCAATTACGAAGCCTAGTTTCCATCCATTGTATAGAGATCATGTTTCGAAACCCACTAAGCCGTTCAGCACTCTACTACTTTTCAAATGTACCGAGTAGCGCTTCTTGTATGATGTAGAGTTTCTAATTTTTAATTTTTAAAAACTAATTTCCAAGAATCCCGGCTCATTTTTATAAAATGTAGGCACAAATGTATGCCATTTTTGCTAAATTTTATATTTTAAAGGAAAACGTTAAATTAAAGCTGATGTTTTTTAATTCCACTTTAAAAAGTAAACGCGATAGTCCTTTCCATAACAAGGCCAGAACTTTACCTAACCACGCCCGATCATCTTTCATTGTGTGCAAGACTAAACATGGCTTGTGGCAAACGAAGCGTCAAATCTACAACGTGGCCGGCTTCTTAAATCGTCTATACTGCTTCGAAAGTTAAGCGTGAAAATGATGTTTTCTTCTTCGAAAGGAATACTCCAAATGACCATGCACACCATCTGGTACGTCATATTTAGGGAATTTCATTATATATGTGCCGATAGATTTATACCAATAATTCCTTTAAAAACATTGCTCACATAACATGAACAGAAGTCCCTGGCGCCTCATTGAATATTGCACCTCCGCAGAATGGTACGGGTCCCAAAAAACATATCATATGTCGAGTATAACTATGCAGCATCATGCGGCTAATCCTATAGACGATGTGACATGTGACGCACTTTTGGCAGACACTAATTATAGAACTGTTAGACAGTCAAATTTAGAGCCCGGCGGGCTTTTTTTAATTACGACGGCCAAATGAGGTATGCGCATCCAGTAATGTTCAAGACCAATCCGGCATGCCCGACGAGACCAGTTGGCTCATAGGCACAAAATCAAACTTGAAAACAACAATTAATCGACAAACGACAGTTGTATCTACTTGTTCATATCTGTACGCGTGATCGACTAGTATGCTTAATAACAAAATAAGGGGCAACCTACCACCAAATACAATAAAATCAAACTTAGTGAATTGTGCGTAGACACAGTCATATAATAACATATCAAAAAATCAAATCACCATTTTATAGAAAGGGTGGACATGCAGAAAGGGGAAACGTTTATCAGGGGTCAAAATTTCAAAAGTGATCCAACTTTAGCTGAGGTTGCAAGCATTAAAATAATGTATAGGTTGCGTTATCTAACGGACACTAGCTAAAATAGGTATAAAGTAAAATCGCTGTGCTGATGAGTTATCAATGTCATCCTGGGGCAGTAACAATTGTTGGGCTTAACTAGGGTATTACCCCTCATTTTTTTACAACACGTGTTTGATAATCTACACAATCCAGGAGGGGGCCATCTCTGGTCTTGACAGTACATACTGAAAGTGTCACATATGCATTAAATGAAAGTTTCTTAATTAGTCAAGACGACCAGACGAATAATCGTCACCAGTTTCGGACGAAATCGGAGCACCTTGAAAATTTTTGCCCCAGGATGACTTGAACCGTTTTTGTCTGTAGTTATTAACACTATTAATAAACTTGAAATATTTTTTTGCATGTTCGCACCCTTTGTCCATTTTAATTAATAACAATAAAAGTCAAAAATGAAATACTCTTCACGGCCATCGGGACGTTTTTCGGGCAATCGGGCAATGCTAACGTCATGTATAGCCTATATAGTTGTTCCATGATGATTGTCAATACAACCTAATTTACTTGATCTAACATGTTTCATAGGCTTGTATGCCATTTAATCGACACCAATCTGCCGTCGTGATTGTATTCCCATGAAGGAAAGTAACTGCTTCACAGATAAATTTCAATACAAAAAAGAGTACTACTCTCCGATGTAACAGTTTTACCATTTCCCAAATGAGAGTAGAAAATATTGACAGTCCCACCTGTACTATATAACATTTCCAAATCCCCGTTCAGATGGCCAGATGATAGTAAATGCGTATCATCCCAAGGTACGCATTGAAGGTCTCATTTGATTGTTACGCGGGGAATTTGATTGTCAGGGTAAGCATGTGGCTTAATTGAATCTAATAGAATCGCTCACTGACTTTACATGTGGATAGAGATTTCGGATGACATTTAGTCCCGCTAAAACCTAGAATAAGGTGGACATTTTGTGAGACACACTAATAATCCGCTAAATTCTAACATTCCATCGACACACCTGCTTTCTTTGTTGGGGCAACATGGCCGCTTCCATCGACCCAGTGAGAATGTTAAACAAGATTAGCGTGATAGACTCAAAGAGGTCTATAGATTAGAGAGCAAAACAGTACGTAATTCTTTAGAATCATCGTATCGCATGTTGTTTTGCCAGACACAAAGAAAGAAAACATAGAGTACCAACAATAGCAAGCAATGGCTGCCTCCGCCTTATTCCACATTACTGTGGGTGCCGCTTTGCTTACACTAATCGGTAGTGATACCAAATTGATGTATGTGTTAGAGGTGACCAGGTTGTATTAATAGTGCACCTGGATCAGATACTCTTTTTTATAATGCAATGCGCGCTAGTGAAAAGATGTTTCACTGAGGCGCAGGTTTATTTTAAATGCAAGGACGACTCTGGACGGGCATTTCATCGTTGTGTGGACTGGGTAGGGCACAAAATTTAACCACCCATAGCCAACCAAATCCCCAACAAACTTGTTATTTTGCCGGATTGTTTGTATCGATTGACATTTTATGGGTATACAAGCACCCAAACTAATAATTATCCCGTGGCCATTCAAAAATGTCAGCGCCCGCACGGACGACTGGTTTGAATGGGCTCACCCCCTTGGAAGCCTGCCCGTGTTTCCAGTCAGTCCTGAGCTCACAGTGACCCACAATGATAACCGTAGAAAGTGTTGTACGAGGTCAGAAGGGCGGGATTTGCCACAAACACAAAAGCTACAAAAAAGACACGCGTCCTGGCCTTTGTTTATTTCCCCACACAGAAAAACGGTGCAAATCAGTGATGTTTTTCGCGACCAATGTTTAAAGTATAGGGCGAATTAATGTTAATAAATGGCAATGTATGAACTAACCGTGGTCTTCGCTTTCTCTCAAAACAGATTACAGCTTCACGTGAACAGACTTTTTTACAGATTAAGATGCCTTTTTCTTTACTGGTTTGGTCAACTTAACATGTGTTGGGGCTCCTGAATAGTTGTCAAGACCACGCATTATTTTTTAAACACGATTTTTGCCACGTTTCATCCTTGTTTTCAAACCCCAAAAAATATCATTATAATGATATTTTTTTTTTTTTTTTTTTTTTTTTTTTTTTTTAAAAACATTTCTGCAATATTTGTAAAATGAAACAACGTATTTACGAGCCCCAAAAACGAAGTTGTTTCAAACGTTTCTACCAACTGCAGAGGTCAGCGATGAAACCAGTTTTCATGTGAAAAAGAAAAATAATAAAGCCTGCCAGCGTGACCTGCTGTCTCACTGTTTCAGATTAGCAGCCAACCCTTTGAGGCGGAAGCAGTGATCTATGAACTACTCATCCACTGCTTTGAACTGGACCACATTTCTAATTATGTTCAGGTGATGAGGTATTGTTTGGCTATATGACATCAGCAGCTTTGCGAAACGGGACACATTTATATATATGTTCAGGTGAGTGTATTGTTTGATCCATCATCTTTGAGGTGGAAGTGATCAATGAAACATGCATCCACCCGCTTCCACATGGACCACATTGTCGTTCAGGTGGGTATTGTTTGATCCTCAAAGATGCATGCGAAACACGGGCACTTTTGTTAGACTTATCAAGCGCCTACAGCTTAATCATTGCACCCAAAAGTTTGCCTGTGATTCACAATTGCAGAGGGCTTTCTGATTGGTGGGACTGGCAGAGTTATCTCAGGATGTGAATAACTGGCTTGTATATGGAAATTGTTCACTTTGGGGCTTGAAGATTAACTTTTTATGTTGAATATCATACAAAAATCTAATAAATTAGACAAACACTAACCAATTTTCAACTGCTGCCTCTATGTAAAGACTTTCACTTGCCCAAGTCATCCTTGCTCGCCTAACGTTTATTAAGAGAAAATTCCTTGACATTTTTTTATTAGTTTTATTCTCTCTTATTTGAAGCTATGCACATGACCAATATAGGACCTTAAATTTAAGGTTCTGAGGTACAACCTTTGTACCTATAGCTTCTTTCACGGAAGGCAAAATTTATGAATGGACTTTTGTTTGCCCTCCAGATTCATCCAAGGATGCGAGGAATACAAGGCACGCACGGTTCCCTGGTGGACTCTTTGTATTCTGCAAAGCTTGGGTTGTAATGGAGGCAGGTCCGGCCCCAAATCAACATATTGACCTTCCGTAAATCGTCCTATACGGGACGTATCAAAAAGAAGTAAACAGTCAGAATAATCCTAAAAAAGAAAAGTATGCTGAATTTGGCATATTGATTACAGCAATAGTATCCAGATATCTTTTCTTTCAGGTGATGTGCAAAACATTGGAGGGTGACAATCGATGAAACCATTATGGCTATTTCCGCAAACCAAAGGGCAAATGCTGTTGCGAAGTTAATCAAAATCATAACATTACAATCAGTACTTTTGATATGTTAAATCTGTGACAGATCAGGCTCTTTGCTTGAGTTCATTGGAGATCTTTGTTATTGCACTGAACCATCAAATCGAGTGGCACCAAGATCTCCTGATCTGACTCCGTTAGATTTGTCTTGTGGGGACACCTCAAATCCAGAGTTTTAAGGACTCCTCCAGCAGACTTAATAAGCTCAGCGTATAGAAACGGCAGAGTTATATTGTCAGAAGGGACAGAGACCTAATCCGAGGAGCTAGTGAACGCCATGCTCAGGTGTGTGCAATCCAAAGATGTGGAAGAAATGTGGATGATTAAGTTGTGAGTGATTCGAAGAAGAGAACATGATTTAACATCTCAAAATCCGAATTGTAATAGATATGTGTGACAGCTCCTGAATATTATATTATTTTCTGTATTATATTAATAAATCATGTCAAATTTAAGCATATACAATTATGAGTGAGGCAGAACTGGAAAATATGAAACGTGCAATGTGGTGTGCAATAAGCATGACTTATCTGATTGACCAAGTTCTAAGTGGACTAGTGTGTGAAACATCATGAAGAACATGTCAGAAGAAGTTCGCCGTTATAGAGCGACCAATAGTGTCTATCATCTTCATTATAAGAATTGAATAGAGGTGTCACTTTGTTAACCTATAGGAAGCTAGATTGCACACCTGTTGATGAACAATCGACTTTGTGTAATTGCTTATGTAACAACAACTTCGAGGCAGGATGTGGAGATTGTGGACTCCTTTTTAAACATGTTTCAGACAACTGACAGATGACGAACGTTTGTTCTTGTCGTCGCCTGTTGGTTGATCATGGGAAATTTTGCTAAGAACAAATTGTGTTGCAAGTTTATTCTTCTGGGCCAGTTGACAGGAGATTTCATCGAGTGTAGACCTCACAAACAGAAGGTGGAGAACTTTAATAACATTTGATTTATCTCATGTTATTTAATACCATTCTGAAAAGTTGTCAGAATTGTCAGAAATGCTCCCAAAATGTGGTGCCTTGGAAAACAAAGGTTAACATTAGACTACCAGCAGGATCGTGTCTCTTTACCCGTGACATTCACCTTTAATGCGCTGAGTACCTGTATGGGGACACATGTTATACCATCAAGCTGCAGGTATACTTCCAGTGTTTCTCCAAGTCTACGAGTTTATACATTAATCGGCCGGTCTAGACCCAAAAGGACTTTTGCGATTTCGCGAAACCATAGTTGAACTGTACCAGCAAGAATTGCTATTGTGTCGCCAAGATTTAGGTGGACCTGATTCTACACGAGACTGGTGCGCACCCAAACACGAACTGTTGTATTTGATTTATGGAGAGTGTGTGTGGTTAATTTGATTTTTTGTTAAATAGGTAAGAAATATAATAATTTTGTGCATTGTTAAGTGTATGATTGATCCAGAATTCATTTATGTTATATATAAATCCTATTTGAATGTACATCTTGGTCAAGTCAATCTTCTTCCAAATAGTCATTGTGAATTTTGTTTTATTGAACCACGGGAGGTTACTTTTCTGACCTGGAGTACGTCTCGTAACATATGATTTTGATTAACTTGCGCAACAGATTTGTCTTTGGTTTGCAGAAATAGCCATAATTGTCATCGTATTGCCACACTCCAATGTTTTGCATCACTGAAAGAAAAGATATCGGATACTATAAGTGCTGTAATTCAAATATTGCCAAATAAATCATACATTTTCTTTTTTAGGATTGTTTATGGGGGACTGTTACTTCTTTTGATATGCCCTGTAGGTGATTTATTATCAAGTACTATGAGGGCCACGTGGTTCCAGTGGATTGGCATCCCCCGCACTCCAAAGGTGTGGGTTCCGAGTCCCACTGCGGCCAACGTGTTGCGCCCTTGAGTAAGACACTTTACCTCAATTACTCCTATCCACCCAGGTGTATAATGGGTACCAGCATTATGCAATCTGGGAAAGTAACAGGAACTCGCTGGCGGGATGGTGGCGAAACCCCTCACAAAATATATATACGGAGGAGTCTGACCCAACGCTAAGGAAAGAGAGACGGGCACTCAGCGGCACGACAATTTATACTTTTTTTTACTTATTCGTGTCACTTCATTGACGATTCATCATTGCTTAGGGTTGTATCTTTAGCCAGCCAAAACGACTTTTAAGGAGAGTGATTGAGACCAATGGCCTCGCCTGAGATCGATTGCCATTAGAAGATGAAAGTGATGTCGATTGATTGAAATATTCGGATTCATTGACAAAAACGCCAATGATACCATACAGGCAAAAAATATTAAGTCACTTAATCTAACAAATTGGTCCTAACTTTGCACATAGAAGAACCATTGATGATCTCAAACACTCATTTACGGATCATATAAACTCAAAACGGGATCATGAAATCAAATTTTTTAATAATTATACAAATTTTTAAATAATGTTTTATATATGATAACATTAGAAATAATGTTCCGTCTGGTGGTCTGTATATTACACCAATGATGTTATATTATACTAGATAACCAGCCCTTTTGTGCGGTGTGCGATGGGCAGAGAGCTGGATTATGTTGACTTTTGTGCGCATTTACAAGTACAATATCGATTTTGTTTTGTGTGTATTGGGGTCAAAGAGGTTCGATATAGATAGAGAGGCAAACACGTTACGTTATCTTAGAAAGTCATCGTCTCGCATGTTTGCCGACCACAAAGAAAACATAGAAGTACCAACAATAGAAAGCAATGGCTGCCTCCGCTTCTTGCACATACTGTGGGTGCCGCGTTGCATATTACAACTAATCGGTAGTGATACAAATTGATGTCTGTGGTAGAGGGGTACGGGAGGGGGGGCGGTAATGGGGTGTAAGGTAGTCTAGTGCAACCTGGATCATTATGTCTCATAATCCATCTTTTTTTCTTCTCCTCCTTCCCGTGCGCTCTTCGTGCGCGTGCACCAGACTGTCTTCCCTTGAGTTGCTTTATATGTTTAAATCAAGACGAACTGACCGTGTCATTTTCATCTTGTGTGGCCATGGTGATGGGCAAAATTTAACCAACTCCCAATATCAACCCAACTTCCAACACCTGATATTTTGCCGGATTGTTTGTATCGAATTGACATTTTATGTGTATCAAGCCCCAAACAATAATTATTTCCGTGCTTTTCAAAAGGTCAGCGCCCACACGGACGACTGGTTTTGGGAATGGGCTCACCCCCTTGGATAGACTGCCCGTGTGCCAGTCAAGTCCGAGGTCACAGTGACACAATTGAAAACCGTAGAAATTGTTGTAGACGGAGGTCAGAAGGCATGGATTTTCACAAAACACAAAAGCTACAAAAGACACGCGTCCCTTGCTCTTTGTTTAGTTTCCCCACACAGAAGCAGCGGTGCAAATCGTGATGTTTTTCGCCATGTTAAAGTTAGAGGGGACTTCATGTTCAAAATGTGAACTGCAATCTATGAACTACCCGTGGTCTTCGCTTACTCAAACAGATACAGCTTCACGTGCACAGACTTTTTTACGATAAGATGTCCACTTTATGGTTTGGTCACTTTTAAAATGATTGTGTGGCTCTGAATTTGCCAAGACCACGCATTATTTAAACACGATTTTGTTCACGTTTTCAATCCTTGTTTTTGTCACTCCCAAAATAATCCTTAATAATTATATTTCATAACCATCGTAGTCTGAGGTATGAAGTCTCCGTTTTATAAAACATTTCTTCTGCAATATTTGTACGAATGAAATGAGAACAACGTATTTATACGAAGCCCCAAAAACGAAGTTGTTTCAAATGTTTCTACCAACTGGAGAGTTCAGCGCGCACTGCAAAACCATGTTTTCATGTGAAAAAGAAAATAAGCATGCCAGCGTGACCTGCTGTCCCTGTTTCAATTAGCAAGCCCGACCTTTGAGAGCGGAAGTATCTATGAACTATGCATCCTCCACCTGCTTTTCAACTGGACCACCTTCTATATGTTCAGGTGAGTGTATGTTTGGCTATATGCATCCGCCTGCTTTGCACCTGACCCACATTTCTATATATATATGTTTCCAGTGAGTGGTAATTGGTTGATCCTATCTTTGAGGTGGACGTGATCTATTAACTATGCATCCGCCCGCTTCCATGGACCCAACAATTGTCGTTCAAGGTGAGTGTTTGTTTTGACCTCAAAGATGCAGTGCCGAAACCACGGGGCACTCGTTTGTTAACTTATCACGCGCCCTACAGTTAAATCAATTGCAACCCAAAAGTGGTGCCTGTGATTTCACAAGTGCAGAAGGGCTTTCTGATTTGTACTGGCAGAGTTACGTCCTCAGGATGTGATAACCTGTGCTGTAATCTTGAAAAAATGTTCCCATTTGGTGCTGACTGAATTAACTGTTTATGTTGAAGATCCCCATAAACAAAATCCTATCAATTAAGCACCACCTAACCAATTTTCACAACTTCTGTTTCTATGTTAAAGAACTTTCTTGCCAATGTCCCATCCTTTCTCGCCTAACGTTTAAGAGAAATTCCCTTTGATGAACATTTGTTTTATTTTAGTTTTTTTGCTCTCTGATTTTTTAAGCTATGGCCATGACAAATATATACTTAAATTTAAGGGTTCTGCAGGTACACAACCTTTGTACCTATAGCTTCCTTTCCCGGAAGGCAATTTTATGAATGGACTTGTTGTTTGCCCTCCAGATCATCCAAGCATGCGAGGAATACAATGCACGCAACTGGTTCCCCCTGGTGACTCTTTGTATTCTTTGCAAGCTGTGGTTGTATGGGCGTCAGGTCCGCGGCCAAAGTCACATATTGAACCTCCCGTGCAATCGTCCTAACAGGGCGTATTCAAAAAAGAGAGTAAACATGTCAGAAATAATCCTAAAAAAGAAAATGTATGATGAATTTGGCATATTTGATTACAGCAATTAGTACAATCCCGATATCTTTTCTTCAGTGAGTGCAAAAATCATTGGAGTGTGACAATCCATGAAACCATTAAATGGCCTAGTTCCGCAAACAAAGGCAATGGCTGTTGCTCCAAGTTAATCAAAATCATAACATTACAATTCAGTACTGTTTATATGTTAAATCTACTCTGTGACAGATCGGCTTGCTGAGTTATTTGGGATGTGTTATTGCCCTGAAAACCATCAAATCGAGTGGCACCGGTACGGATCATCCTGAATCTGACCTCCGTTAGATTTTCTTGGTGGGGACAACTCAAATCCAGAGTTTTTACAACTCCTCCAGCAGACCTTAATAAGCTTCAGCTTAGAATCCGGCAGAGGGTTAATAGTGTCAGACAGGAACAGGCCTTATCCGAGAGCTGTGAACGCATGCTCAGGATGTTGCAAATCCCACCGATGTGGGAAAATGTGGGCTGATTAAGTGTGAGTAATTCGAAGAACAGATTTTAACATATCAAACGTACCGAATTGTAATATTATGTGTGACAGCTCCTGTATATTTATATTTAATTTCCTGTATTATATTAATTAATCAATTTCACAAGCTTAATCATATAATGTATGAGTTGAGAGAAACTGGAAAATATGAAACTTTTTGCAATGTGTTGTGCACTAAGCAGACTTAGATCGTATTGACCTATTTCTAAAGGGGACTATTGTGGGAAAACATACTGACGAATCATGTCAGAAGACGTCCGCCGTTATAGAGGACAATAGTGGTCTTTCTCATCTCATCTTCATTCTAAGAATTGCATAGAGGTTCTTTGTTAACCTATAGGAAGCAAGATTGCAACAACCTGTTGATGAACAATAGACTTTTGTGTAATTGCTATGTCACAACACTTTCGAGCGCAGGATGTGGAAGATTGGACTTCCTTTAAACATGTTTTCAATCCTCAGCATGTTCATCATCATCGAACTGAAAAGATGGACGAAAACGTTTGTCATTGTCCTTCGCATGTTTGTTGCATCATGGGAAATTTTGCTAAGAACAAATTGTGGTGGCAAGTTATTCTTCTGGGCCAGTTGTCAATAGATTTCATGTTTCATCATCGAGTGTAGACCTCACAAACAGAAGGTGGAGAACTTTCATAACATTTGAGTTTATCTCATGTTTTTTTTAATACATTCTGAAAAGTTGTCAGAATTGTCAGAACTGCTCGCAAATTTGGTGCCTTTGGAAAAACAAAGGTTAACATTAGACTACCAGCAGGATCGTGTCGCTTACCAGTGACATTTTCCACCTTTAATATTAATAATGCCTGAGTACCTGTATGGACCAAATTTTTAACCATCATCTGCGTTATACTGTCCACCAAGTGTTTCCTCCAAGTCGACGAGTTTATAAGTTAATTCGGGGCCGGTCTATACCAAAAGGACTTTTGCGATTTCGCGAAACCATAGTTGAACTGTCCCAGCAAAATTGTGTCGCCAGATTTTGGGGGAACCTGAAATTCGCTACAAGAGACTGGGTGCGACTCCTCAAGAACGTGTATATGATTGATGTAAGGTTGTGTGTTTAATTTGATTTGTAAATAGGTAAGCAATATAGATAATAAGTTTTTTGTTGCCTTGTTATTTTAATGATTGTCTCATAATTCATTTATGTATATATTAAACTCAGTACTTTGAATTTACATCTTGGTCAAGTCAATCTTATTCCAAATAGTCATTGTGAATTTTGTTTTTATTGAACCACGGGAGGTTACTTTTCCCTGACCTTGAGTACGTCTCGTAACATATGAGTTTGATTACTTTGCGCAACAGCATTTGTCTTTGGTTTGCAGAAATAGCCATAATTTTGGTCATCGATTGCCACACTCCACTGAATTTTGCACCACTGAAAGAAAAGATATCTGGATCCTAATTGCTGTATCAAATATGCAAATAACATCAATACATTTTCTTTTTTTGGATTGTTTATGACTGTTTCTTTTTTGATATGCCCTGTAGTGTGATTTCTTATTCAAAGTCCTTATGAGGGCCCACGTGTGTTCCATGGATTGAGCATTCGCCCGGTCGGCTTCGCCGCCGCACTCCACACAAAGGTTGGTTGGGTTCGAAGTCCACTGCGGCCAACGTGTTGCGCCCTTGATTAAGACACTTTACCTTACCACCTCAATTACTTACGTTACTTACTCCTCTCTCCACCCAGGTGTATAAATTGTCACCAGCTTAATTCAATGCTGGGAAAGTAACCGACTCGCTGTGCGGGATGAGTGGCGAATCCCCCTCAGCAAAAATAATACGGATGAGTCGACCCAACGCCAAGAACAGAGAGATGGGCACTCCCGCGCACCGACAATTTCTTTACTTTTTTTTACTTAGTCGTGTCACTATTTCCACATTTGACGATTCTAATCATTCATAATGCGTAGAGGTTGTAATCTTTATATTCCAGCAAAATCGAAGTTTTACGGAGCGTGGATGAGACCAATTGGGGCCACTCGCCTGAAGATCGATTGCCATTCTTAAGATTTAAAGGATGTCTATTAGATTGAATTTAAAAATCGGATTCATCATTGCAAAAACGCCAATGATACATACGGCAAAAAACAATTAAAAGTTCCCTTAATCATAACAATTCCTACACTTTTGCACATAGACAGGACAATCATGACAATTATCAAACACTGCATTTACGGAAATAAACCTCCCAAAAGGGATCATGAAATTTAAATTATTTTAAATCAATTTATACCAATTTTTAACGTCTATCGCAGTAAAAGAACATCTACTGACTATAATCTACGAACGGGCTTTTTATACCAATGATGTTTATATAAAACTAAGATACCAGCCCTTGCTTGGTCAGTGTGCGTGCAGAGCGCGATATGTTGGCTTTTGTGCGCATTTACAATTAACAAATATCGATGTTTTGTGTGTATTGGTGCAGGAGGTTCTAATATAGATAGGAGAGAGGCAAAACTTTACGTAATCTTTAAATTCATCGTCTCGCATTTTTGCCGACCACAAAGAAAACCTAGTAGACCAACAATGGAAAGCAATGCGCTTGTCCGCCTCCCCCGATCTTCCCATAACTGTGGGTGCCAGGCCGTTTGCATATACACTAATCGTATGATACAATTGATGTATGTTTGTTAGAGGTGGGCCAGGTTAATAATAGTGCACCTGGATCATTTGCCAGATACTCTTTTTTCTCATATGCAATGCGCGCGCTTAGGGAACAGATGTATTCATTGAGGCGGTTTATATTTAAATCAAACGACTGACGTGTCATTTTCACATTCATTCGTTGTGTGGGCCTGGGTAGTGACAAAATTTAACCACCCAAATATGCACCAACATCCACAACTGCATATTTTGCCGGATTGTTGTCATCGAATTGACATTATGTGTGTATACAACCCCAAACTAATAATTATTCCGTGCAATAATTCAAAAGTGTCAGCGCCCATTCACGGACGACTGGTTTTGGAACTGGCTTACCCCCTTGATTGGGGTGTCTTATGGTAGGATAAGGAGGTGGTTTGAGGGCAATGGTTATCGCTGGTTTATGAGCATAATTAATAGGGACTTGGGAACTGAGCCGATAAGAATCAATAGGTAAGGCGCATTTTAACTGTGGCAAGAATATCTCCTAGGACCCGAAACTTTCAGCCACAGACTCTACCAATTCGGTTTCGGTTTTGAGCTATGATATAGAGTTAGCGGGTGGAATAATCGGTGACCACTTTTTTTTTAAATTTGAAGGAACCAAAACAGAAAATAGGGTTGTCAGCATTCCAAATCGCACAAAAAGAGATTCGTGTTCATGCCCGTTTACCATACCTCGACAAGAGCTACCCTCGAAATCTTCTGCGTATGAGGCAGCAGTAACTGTATTGCCAGTGGTGTTGAATGAAGACCAGCTCACTGGTGACTGGTGGGTTTGAGAAGGTCATATCCACGGTGTGTGGACGAACGGTAGGGCACTCATTGAGAACATTCATTGATCTGCAGTTGTCATGGAGTAGAACATTGGCAAGCTGGAGATGGCCGACAGCCTCCATCGGTTACATATTGCTTGTTGAAACAACCGACACCTGTGCGAATCATGTTCTAAGGTCACCATTCTTACGTGGAAGGTTGCTTACAGGTGGGAGATCTGTCAAAGGTGTGATAAGTGAATTGGTCTGGTCTTGGAGTATCTCGCCAGGCAGTGTTCCATGTCTGTAGAATGTTGAATGCAGAACTGGAGAGTTTAGCACCGTGACGACAGAAAGGTCGACGTCAAGAGCGCAGTCTCTGTCTGTCGAGCTAGTGTGATTATTTGACAATATTATGCAACAGGTGCTTGGTGTCCAAAGGAGCCTTGTTCAGTTTATGTGTGTGATGTTCTCTCCGAAGCACTGCAGGTGCAATGCCTGAAAACAATGGTAGAAAGTCAGATGGAGTGGGACGTAGGAAGCCAGTAATGATTCTCATGGTCTCGTTAAGTACAGCTTCTTTGTGTGAGGGCTATTGCAGCATGCTGGGGCAGCATACTCAGCAGCGCTGTAGACTGGAGCCAGGGCGGTGGTGCGTAGGGGAACCAACATTGATCCTTGTGGGACTCTGTTCCTCAGACGCCAGCTAGTGGATGTGGCACCCGGGGCAAAATGTTACCGTGGCGCCCCCCTCCCGCCCCAGCGCGTAGCGTGAGCAAAAACTGGTGGGATCCAAGGGCTCGCTTTAAGGACCCTAATCCTAATGTGGTCCAGAGGCAAAGCCCCTTACAGGAGTCCAGGGGTGGAGCCTCCGGAAGCTGTCGGATTTTAGCGTGTTTGAATGCCTTCAGAGAGCTCTCAGTTATCTCATTATCATGAAGGAAATGATCTTTTCTTGCCCCTGGTGGGGGATCCAGGGAGCGAAGCCCCCGAAATCTCTCGAGTTTTAGCATGTTTTAGTGCATTTGGAGAGCTCTCAGTTATCTCATTAATCTTGACGCAAATGATCTATACTGGGCCCCTGGGGGGGGGGGGGGCCAGGGGGCGAAGCCCCGGAAGCTCTCGGTTTAGCAAGTTTAAGTACCTTCAAAGGGCTCTAAGTATGAAACTATAGGGCTACTGCCTGTGAGAGTGAGGATTTTATTTTTTTGTTCCCAACGTCATTTCAGGGGGCGGGTGCCCCCTTGCCACCCCAAGCTACGCCACCGGACGACGCCGTCGGCTGCTCTGTCATCCTGGTATAAGGACAAACTTGAGGTTTGCAAGCATGTTAAATCTGAATTGTGCAAGGTGAAGCCCCTCGACAATATGCACGAAGTGATACGAATAACAAATAAACGTACTCAGTGTACCTGTCACCTGAACATTTCAGATATGTCTGAATGTGATTCTTTTGTAACTGCATACTTGTGTTGTTCTGGAAGACAGGTCAAGGTTTAGCCAAGTTAATCTATGACATTGTGTAAGGCACATAGAGGTGTCCGTAGCCGTATTCTTGGAAAACGCTTTTCAATTCGGACTAAAGCCTATAATCCTGTTGTAACATCATCCAAGCGAAAAACAATTATTATCCCATGAAAAGCATTTTTCATGGCATTGCCTTCAAACAATAGCATTGGTAGCGATTTTCAAAGGCAACACACTGCTGACAGTGTGCTAGTTGGTACAATGACATCACAGGTCTAATCAACCTTCCACCTGGCCTAAGCACATTCCTTTATCATCAATAGTAATGGTATGCAAATTCAAAGGCAACACATGACAGTGTGTTAGTTAAGTACCATGAAATTCACAGTCTTAATAAACCTTCCACCTGACATAAGCACATTTCTTTTCTCATCACAGCAATGGTATGCCAAATTCAAAGGAACACAAATGGCAGCGTGCTTTCAATCTACTAAGAGCATACCAGGTGAAAGGTGGATAAGACTGTGATGTTATTGCACTAGACTAGTAGTCTGATTTTATTCGTCAGTAAACGCATATGTCGATGGTACGAATAAGTGGAGGGGATGGTGAGATCAAAAACTAAAAAGCCGTATTAAACAGCGAAATTGCCTAAAAATTTGCGTCAAACAGAGTAAGATGCTTGAACCCATTGTACATGAACTTTTTGGTATTGCTTTTATCAAGGCTTCGTACCAGATTCAATTGAACAGATTGTCGTAAAGTTGGAGACACGCTATCGATTCCTTTGTTTGGTGTCAATCAAAGAACGGATAAAGTGTCATGAACATCAAGGCTGGGTGAAGAGGAGGATTAGGCCACGTAGATATTGTAGTTTGTTATGACTGACCAAAAAAAAAAAAAAAAAAAAAAAGCCTTTCAAACAATAGCAGTGGTATGCCGATTCAAAGGCAACACACTGCTGACAGTGTGCTAGTTTGGTACAATGACATCACAGTCTTAATCAACCTTCCACCTGGCATAAGCACATTCCTTTCTCATCAATAGTAATGGTATGCAAATTCAAAGGCAACACACTGACAGTGTGTTAGTTAAGTACAATGACATCACAGTCTTAATCAACCTTCCACCTGGCATAAGCACATTCTTTTCTCATCAATAGCAATGGTATGCAAATTCAAAGGCAACACAATGGCAGCGTGCTTTCAATCTACTAAGAGCATACCAGGTGAAAGGTGGATTAAGACTGTGATGTTATTGCACTAGACTATAGTCTGATTTTTTATTCCTCTCAGTAAACGCATATTGTCGATGGTACGAATTAATGTGGAGGGGATGTGTTGAGATCAAAAACTAAAAAGCCTTATTAACAGCTGAAATGCTAAACTTTGTTCAACAGAGTAAGATGCTTTAACCCATTGTACATGAACTTTTTTGTATTGAATTTATCAAGGCTTCGTACCAGATTCAATTGAACAGATTGTCGTAAAGTTTGAGACACGCTATCGATTCCTTTGTTTGGTGTCAATCAAAGAACGGATAAAGTGTCATGAACATCAAGGCTGGGTGAAGAGGAGGATTAGGCCACGTAGATATTGTAGTTTGTTATGACTGACCAAAACTCTAAATTACTTATATACTCGTAGATACTTATATAGATAAATGATTGGACCAATTGGATAAATTCCTGGAACAAGACGAATAAATGTAAAGGATTTTCTAATATTCCTTATTGACGTAAAAGAACTTTGGTTAGTAATAATTACTTATTCATATCATTTTCTTATGTTGAATGCTTCAGAGTTTGTTCAAGTTTAGTGTTTGGAATTTATGCAGTGCATTTGCCTTGTAACATTTGCTTCGTGAGAAAAGTGACATTTTTTAATTATGGTCTTAATCTGATCCGGTATCGTGACATCGAATTTCTATTGTATTGATGGGGTAAAGCATACAACCTCTCAGAACAAATGGAATCGTCGACACGCCCCGAAAACTTTTAATGAACTGACAGGAATAAAAATCCGACTATAGCAATAATGTACATTTACAGGTTTTATACGACAAACTTCCTTTAGGGTACACGTGCCACGGTGTTTTAACTTTAAGTGCGAGTGTTTGAAAAGGTGACGAACTTAAATAATGCTGTACATGGATTGTAATGAATGCAACCATTTGGTATTAGCGTTTGACCCGGATGAAATCGGAATCAGTAGGTCAACCACAAAATAGTGTTGCAGTTGTAATACCTTGCCTTTATCATGGTTGTAGTAGCGTACAATGTAGCGACTAGCGAGATTATATTTTATTATACACAAGCTTTTTGCTGTGATTATTTTAACAAGATATGCATTTAAGGAATCACTGGCACTTATCTGTTGAATTCAATCTGTCATTAGCTTATTTGTTAGTGGAAAATAGGTTTATCTGAATTGGAAATCGGCAAAGTCTGACCTGTCTATTTCGATCTATCTGAAGGGCGTAGGATCGGATAGCAAATATTTTAAGAACCTATCATCGGCATGCATCCATTGCGTCCACATTTCATTGATGGGGCTTCCGCTCTTGTCCCACACTGCTTCTCTCCCAGGGGTGCATCACGTCCTCTCCCATTTTGGTTACCGACCGGAGACGGGTGACGCATGGCTCGACTGCGTGCTCGCGCTACCCGCGTGTGAAGAGGGCAACCGAATGACACATTTCTGGCCTCTTCTTGGGTTATGTGTGGCTTTGGCTTGTCTGATTGTATTAGATCCTCAAAATTGAGGTTTTCCCGCGTTGTTTTACAGACTGAGACTGGAATACATTGTTTACGCCACCACAACATTGCATTGAACATATGTGACTTTGTTAATTTTGTAGGCCTATGTCATGTGTGTGGTATTGTCAATGACCTGAGGGGTGTGGGAATATCGCATGGACGCAGACTTGTGTACATTAAAGATAAGTTAAATCACCAAATCGTCCATTTTGTTAAGAAATTTGTTGAAAATAAACAATTATTGCATTTGTCATAATGCAGATGGTTTCCAAACATTGCAATTTAAGGCGCTATCAGTGATCCACTCGAAAGCCTAAAATATTTCAAATTTGTAGAAATAGCTTAAGGGTGAATGATAAATCAGAAGCGAAAAGCGAAGAGAAAACAGCAGTGTTGAAAAAACCTGAATCTCCATTCAATTGCCTATAAATACAGAAAGTGTCTAGTTTTATTAGGTTGCTTTCAGTTTTATCACCAGGTAGGATATGTTAGAGGATACGAACAATTGTTTTAAAATGCAAAAATAGGATTTTGGATGATTTTTCTGATATTCAAATATAGAAAATTACTGATATAATTATGTAGTATTCATCTGCAGAACATTTTGGACGGAATAGGTACTTGGTAGGCGGGTAAAGTGAGACTGTTGAGGCTTGCGAAGGAACGGGACAAAAAGACGAGATCCAAAGCCCCTATAATCTTCAATATCATGATGACCCAAAGAAATTCTGTCTGTGTTAAAATTGGTTTCTCGTTAAAAAGTGCACCATCTGGCTTATTCTTTCAGTCTGTAGTGGCGTAAAGAAGTTTGAGGAGGCACAGACATGAAGATGTCCCTCTTAACGTACTCCCCAATTTACTGGTGCGTACTTTATGTTTCCTTTAATATGATAATAAATGCGATGTATTGAGTCAATTGAGTGCAAGTAGGCATCGGAGTAAATTATGCTTTAGTCGAAGTTTGAAAATGGTTTGGTGAAAACGGGAATATTTGAATTCCTATTAAGCCAAATAAACCACACATCTTATCTCCATATCCACCTAACGTGGTTAATTAACGAGCAGTAATTACTGAATATTATGATAGGGTTGGAGAATGTTGAGAAGTGCCAAAACCGTCTAGAAAGTGAAAATATACCGGGAGCCTGTAAATCCCAAATCTAGACGTTCACTAAGTTAAAGAAACATGTCAAGGAAATCACTTTAAGACACTTGATTTCTCTTCATGATTTTACGTCGTGTGAGGATTTATGAACTCAGCGTTTAGGGACTAGCGGTCAGTTCTACAGGGACAAGCCTACATGAAGTATGTCGATTTGTAAAGGCCAAGACATGGGGGTGGGTAGTGGTTCAATTCCTAAATTAGATATTTACTCACTTGGAGGCCACTCTATTTGTTGAAAACCATGTATTTCTCAAGAATTATTGCTCACAATAAGTAATCGATAAATAACATTTGTGGGGTAATCCCTGAGTGAATTGTATTGACAAATCACCCATTGTCAGCAGCAGCTGTGCTTTGGAATGTCTGTATTGTCTGGGTTCCAACAAGTTATATATTGTTACCCAGACATGCTGCTGAAATGTGTGTCTCCACAAACCCTCTTAATCAATTATTGTTACTAAAGAGCCGATCTAATTTGAACAATTACATTATTCATTCAAATAACAAAGCTATTACTTATAACATATACCAACAAAAATATGAGGTACCTGTCCATTTTTTCAAACACCAAATAGTATCCAGCAATGTTTTGAATATTGTAAAACATTCTGTTAAATAATTTAAACAGCTATTTAAAAGAAGTTTTACTTCTAAACAACTTTTGTTCTCTTGCATGCCAGTGATCCAACCTACTTGACATTGAAAATCTTAAGGAGATACTGTAGACTTTAAATGTTCAAGGAATTATGACTTAAATTATCATTTCCTTACACAACATTGGAAACTGTCACGCTTTCTATTGGCGATTGATAATTTAACTGTAAATGATGATGATGAGTATTTCGTCCAAACGTCAATTTCTATGATAATCCAGGCATAAACAAAAATAATAATAATGATAAAATGTAATCAACCTTATAGCGAAACTAAAATTTGTATTAAATTAATTTGGACGATGGGCTATTTTAGCAAACTCGTAAAGACAACCCGTCATACAAATTTCATGAATTATGAATATTTTATTTGATATATCCCTAACGTCCCTTAAATTTAATTGCACTTTTCAAAAATCACGGGTCGGAACCCTGCCTTGTTTTAGGGGAAATTGCCCCTAGATCTAACAACAAAAATAACGCTACCTCCGTTTTTTATACTCATTCTTTACACTACATTATTCTTAAGAAAATGAAAGAAATTACTTGAATAATGAAGCAGATATGAAAGGTTTTGTACAACTTCCCATTTTCTCTCATTCCAATGGAGTTTACACAGTAAACCACATCTTGTGTAAATGAGTAGATACCTCACTCGTATTGTCAATGATATTCTTCCTAAAAGTGGTTTTATTGTGGCACTTGCATTTTAAAAGTAATAACAAAACATCTGTTCTTTTCAAAACAATAATATAATAATGTAAAACCTGTAAGTTTTTTCAACAATTGTTTGCATAAAATATTGCACAAATGAAATGGGCCAGAAAAAAACTTTAATGGATCAACAGCATGTTTAAACAGATTTAAAACAGATTTTGGATGAGAGTTCTTTTGCATTAATATATTGCACAAAATCAACTTGATCAGATGAAACTTTCATTGATCAATGGCATGTTTTAAAACAAATTTGAAACAGATAGAGCATTTTGGATAAGCGCTTTTCCCCATAACAATATTGCAAAAATAACACTGTTCTATAAAGACACTTGGATACTGTTCTTATTACCCAGTCCACAAAGTTATTCATTTCAGTTTCAAAACTTTATAAACGTTATGTATGAATGGGCTTCTTGAGCTTGGCAAAGAAATTATTATAATAATGTCTGTTTTATTAGTTCTTCGGTGAAGTCTTTTCAATTTGAAGAATTGTCTTCAAAGTTATTCCAGCTTATGACAATGGACTTGAGCTACTTGAAGCTAAACTAGAGTTAAAGTTATTGAAAAGGGATCTTGTTTTCACTATCTGGACCAGATGATAATTTACTTTTTGAATGTTTACAATGTTTAAAATTAATAATCTGATACATTTAATTAACAGATTTCATGCACTGATAATCATCGAATCCACTGAATCTGATTATCTGCAATTTACTCTTGTTAAGCAAAGGTCGGAAAGATTTGTCACCATATTCAGACAAAATGATGGAACTGAAAACCTAGCTTAACTGTGTAAATCCCATTGGAATGGGGTAAAAATAGGTCAGCCTTAAAAAATCGTTCATATCTACCTCATTTCTTCACCAAATTCCTTAAATTTGTCAGCATAGAAAGTAGAAAATATGCAGATTATGAAAACATCAACTGCACACCATTTTAGTAAACAGGTCAGGGCCAAATTTTGTATTTCTTCATGCACACATTTTTTGATACACTCTGTATATGTGTGTGTGATTATGTAAATCGGAATTTTCGTGATACCTTGAAAGTTGCGCAAAAGTACAATTCTCATTGACTTAAAGCAACCCATGTAGCCACCATTCAATTATAATCCATGATCATTGACACGTGTTGAGATAGATCTTACACTCACACAGTTCATCGGCGTCTCAGTGCTTAAGATCCGGGGATTTCCACGGGAAATCCCCGAGTAGTTAGCGGAGGGTTGAGGGTGCATCTGATCCTGATGATCTGATCCAATAACCGCCATCCGCCACCAAGCTAACTACTCTTTTGGCTCTTCTCTTATTTTCTGTGTAATGAAGCAAGACAGGCGAGTGTGTCTGCACAATGTCAAATGTTGTCATCTATTTATGAAACTGTTAGGTGATTGGTGCACACTCTGCCTGGGAAAAAAATAAAGACCAAGATGTATTTTGATTTACTTTACAGGGCGTTGCCAGGGGGAAAAAGTTTGGTTGCCCTAAAAAGTCTCGAGGTAAAATCGGTAATCGGGAAATTCTGGTTCACAATCTGCTTGTGAAAAAAGACCAAGATATATTTTGTTTTTTCTAAGGCGGAAAAGTCAGGGTGGCCAAAAAATTTAGAGGTAAAATCGATAAGAAAAATGACATGATACTCATGCTAATTCAGGATCGTTTGTTCTGCAAGCGGAACATTTTTGCTCACAGCAGACGACAACATCCCGCTGAGCTATTGTTATGAGTGTCATTGTTCAAATAAGAGTCTCTTCAACAGACTTTAGTAGGCGTCTGTGGAAATTTGATATTCGGGTTTAATTATAAGGTTTTAAAACAAAAATATGTGACCGGTTAGAAGTTTTTCTGTTGAACAGTTTCGGGTGGTATAAAAGGAACCATTTTAGACAAAAAAAATCCTACACGGTCATCGATTTTTCTTGGGAAATGCGAAGTAAATGTCCGTGTTTTGAAATGGCAGCAGTGCGTGACCTGATGTTGGTGTAATCCATGCACAGCGGGACTTTGCTGGCTGCTGTGATTTTTGCCCGCAATCATGACTTTTTTGCATCTACCGGGAACTCGTCCCCTAGGATACGACCAGGGCTGCGAAAGTTTTTCCGTGGTTAACTTCCATGTATTACAGCATCATCTTTAATAGCCAAAGTTCACTTAAAGGTGCAACGAGAGATTTCAAATAACAGGTGTCCTGAAAAATGTGAAAATTCTGATTTTGGCACTGGTGTAAAGCTTTATATCAAAAATATCCCAATCTGTAAGGATTACGCTGAGAACTGTTTCTTTGGTACAAAATTGTGAAATCACCTTTTGTTTCATTTTAAGTTATTTCTGTAACCAAATAAAAGGTAGGGAATCTATTGAGCATCTAATCTATATGAAATCACTATATATCACAGAAAATATGGATGACTTGAAATATCTCGTTGCACATGCTTTTGATCGTTTCTATTGTTACATGTATCTATTGAATATACCCATGAGTTTATATTTAATTAAAATACCAACATCGCCAACAAATCCCTCGCTAGTCTAGTGGTTAAAAATACTTCTTAATCTCTGCTTGTTGCAGGTTCGAACCCCCACTCTACTCAATTTTGATAAATTAATTTATTTCGAATTTTGTTGAAGTGAAATAGACGCTATGCATGGTGTAATTTCACAGGTTAACAAGTTAACTACGGAAAATATCGCGACCGGGCTAGCTACGGCGACTGTTAATAATATGTTGTAATCCATATCTTTTTCGAATTTAGATTAAGCGAATGAAATAATTGCTAAAATAATTGCCTAATTAGTAGCAATAACGATTGAAGAAATCATTTTTATGGAGGCATCCATATTGGGCCGTAGAATTGTAACAAAATATGACACGGATAAAATCTTTCTTGAGGGTTGTACAAATTTGAATAAACAAAAACATTCGAAAGAATTTTGGAGGGAAACATTATTTTGTTGGTGTCAGGTATTTATACATACTTCAATTCAATGATCCAAAGTTTATTGATACTAACGCAATAGCTAAGCAATATCTAGAGTGGAACTAGAAATCCATTATTGTGGAAATCCAGTATATATAAACATATAGATTTCAAAAGGCGTTCTCTTTGTAAACGATCTTCTTGATGAAATTGCTGTTTCATGACATTTGGCAGTTTTATAAGTGTTTTTAATTTAAAACAAACTTCCTTGAATATGACGGAATTCTAAGAGCTATACGGAAAACACTGAACCTGCCAGATGAAATACTCAAAACTTCCAAATACTCCAAAACTCAAGAAATGTTGAATTACTTAACAACAAACAAGGTTGTAAAGTTTATTATGATATTTTGATGAAATATTCTTCCCAGACATTTCCAAGGAAGGCAAACATAATTTAAATGGTTATGTTACTAAAATGATTGCAGAAGTATTTTGAATATTTCGGTTTGCATATGACGATAAAGTACGATGATTTCACAGAACAGTTCACAAACTATTTCCTATTTGGTGTTAAAATGAGAATGAGACAAGATGATCTTTTGCTTCTTCTGTAAGAAGAAAGTGAAGCTATGATACATCTTATGAAAGTGAAACTATGAAACATCTTGTGGGGGGGAAAGTAGAGAACCGCCCTGTGGTCTCCCCTGTCGGTAACTGCTCGCTAGTGAAGCCAATCTGTACACCACCAAACACTTATCAATCCTCAAGTATTCTCATATCATGACTAGATGCCAGCGAAGGCCGTTTTCTAAGGTCTGCCTTGACTATAGCTTCATTGAATGTGGAGCGTTGTTTTCTAATGCAAAGAGTAACATCATTGCTGACATTGTGTAACAATCTCCAAGTCCTATGGCAGCAGGAAACCCATACAGGTACTGATAGTCATCGCTCAACCATACCAGGAATGGTCCTTGCCATCGAGAGACCACATCGACAGTATGAAAGTGCTATGTCAAAACAGGCACCGTTGTAGAAGCAACCTCAATGTCTGCCGACAACAGCATCGAAGTCCCCACCATTGAGCTGAGCTTTGTCATAGTTACATCAGTCTACAAACCTCCATCAGTAGATTTCAAGTACCCTCAAATCAATCTCGGGAATTCCACCAAACCTCATTTCTTCATTGGCGATTTCAACAGCCATAGTACCCATTGGGGCTACAATGAAACCAATAAAGACGGACAAGCTGTCGAAGAATGGTTAGACATTCAACATCTACGTCTCCTTCACGACCCTAAGCTGCCGCCATCATTTTATATTGCCGTTGGTTACAACCCTGATCTAGCTATTGTTAGCAAAAACATCTCATATTTGAGAACCACTGTGTTTGGATACGATAAGAAGAAATGTGTTTGTCAAATTATATTATACTCCTTCACCATTGTGGCATCAGGCAATAGAGGGGATTAATGGGAGTTTACAAGGTCTTACAAGAGATACATTTCACCTATATGAAGCAAGAGTTGCTGGTATAAACAAAACAAGCATTAGACAGTTCTTCTTTTCCTCTATTACAAGTTTAACACCCATGGTGGGGGAGAGTGAACATGGTTGATGTGTGTGTGCTATAGGTGGTGATTACTTGAAGTGTTGTTTTAGCTGCTCTTTGAAGGCTTTAGGTTCTTTGATGGAAATGAGTGATTGCGGTAGTAAGTTTCACTCGGTGACTGTTCGTGCAAAAAGACTGCATGTAGGTGTTTAAGGATGCACGGATGTTGATGACTGGGATGAAAAAAATGATTATGGGTTTTTGCGGAGGTGGGGTGAGTAGGGTGGATGGCAAGGTCACCCAAGGGACAGGCAGGCTTTTACTGGACCAAGAGGGTCTGTTGATCCGTTCCTGAAGTGGTTGCCATTCCAAGTTTCCTCAATTATCTTGGTAAAAAAAACTGCTCAATTTTGTCATAGTTGTTCAATACAAAGCAAACAAGCCTTGCTGAACCATGTTAAAATGTTGATTTAAAGCCTCATCATTAAATGTATTATCAAATACAAGAACGTGGTTGGATTTTAGAGTTGAAATACCAGAAGAATTTCTTTTAAAGGTTTTCATGAAAGATAATGCATGCGTGAATTTATTTGTGTATATTTACTGTTTTAAGTGTAATAGTTTTTAAGTTTTCTGTGTGTTTGATTTAATTATTATGTCATTTGTATATACGGATCAGTGGAAGAACAACTGTTTTTAATGTTGAATCTGATTATACCGTGCCGTGTTGAAATGAAAGTTTTTGAAATGAAAAAAAAATCTTGGCTGAAGTGGCACAGGTTTTTCTCACAAAATTTCTCTAAATGCTCAAATTAGATAAGTCAATTAACAAAAATCGATAAAGAACATTTAGTGAATGCATTAATGCCAGGCTTTAGTGTCTAGCACCCATTATCAAGCGCAGACGTGTCTATGTAGTACCCAGGCTTGTTGAAATCTAGTTAATACAGACAATCCACTGCACAACTGCTACTGACAGTGGGTGATCTTCATCATTATCAACAGAATCATTATCATCGTCATTGTCGTCGTGTCGACATTGTCATTATCACCAGATTCATTAAAATGTTGATATCGTTACATAATCATTATTAGTACCATTCGCGCCAAAGTCTTTGAACGCATGATATATCTGATGAAAATAACTTGGACAACCGTTAACGGTTAAAGCTCGAATCAGTTTGGTAAAGTTTACCAAAAGTTGCGGCTATTGTGACCCTTTTACGGTTGCTGCAATCCACGCGCCGTCTCCTTAATCCTACCAACACTGCTGTATCCTCTATATTGGCACCCAACCGTGAAGTAACCTCTTTATCTCAGACAAAAATCAAGACGCCTTTCTTTGATAAGAACAAGCCTAATGCAGGTCTGGGATTTACCTCCGTTAACTCCTATTTTTATAGGCTTCAAATGGTTTTATTCAGCAAGACGGTGCATAGGAGTGATGGAGACAAAAAAAAAATAAAAGATATATATTGAGTGACAATTCTAACGTTCAGGCGGAATTTTAATTGTTCATAAGCCTATAATGAGTTGTACGAAATTTGCCTAAATTGATATTCATATCCTTTGTTATTCATTAACGGAATAAAGTTCATCGTTACCATTAAACTGTATAAGAATGATTGACGTTAAGGCGAAGCAGAAATTCTCGGCCTAACGTCGAAGTATATTATGGATATAGATATATTTCCAAAGATCGATCAATCGATCTATATTATTTACACACAAATGTGTAGATATATAGATATGTACATATATATTACACGTTGACTGTATCGCATCGCACTTAAGTGCAAGTTCTCTTGATTTGTGTGCACGTGTTACAGTACAGACAATTAGGATCAGAACTCGGCACGCGAGCTTGGTCCCATTGGAATTCCAAATGGACAAGTTCCTTACGCAAACAGACTAGGGAGTGCAAGATACACAAGACACTATCTATGCGTACGGAGATATTTGCCTGAAGGATGTAAAAGCAACGCTAGCCACAAACCATTGAACTTTTTAGAAATCTTTTAATCACTCAAAAGACGTCTAATGCATATTGTTCTTAATCTCAATTTCTTTAAAAAATAAGATATGTACACAATTCTTTTTTTCAGAGAATCAAACGACTTGTATACAAAAATACCAATTCTTGTATTCGATGGTTGTGGTACAAAATACAAAATATTTTCAGAGTCTGCATATTTTTGACTACAGTTCAACCCTGCTGTAAACTCTGTTGTAAACTAATCGGAACTTTCCTTTAATTAGATTTAAAAGATTCTTCACTATCGCCCCAAACGGTATTACATTGAGAAGAAAAGGGGAAGAAGAAAAAAAAAACGTGCCAAGTATTATGACGAACCTAAAATAATTAAGTGAAATTCCACGAAATACTTTATATTTCCAATTTAACCTAATTCAATAAATATTTATTCGCGTAATATACGAAGTTGATACAATTTTCAATCATTGTCACTTATTTGAAAATATTTTCCGATTTTGCTGATATGAATAAACTAAATTTCATTGCAGTTTTTGCTCCCCATGACGACTACATGAAATTTAAGTGTTAATCCAATATATACGAGACCCTGTTGTCCAAAATAAATGGATTTTTGTGTGATATGCCTTTAAAGCCAGATTAATAAGCTTTAGTTTGCCATTTAGTTTATTCCAAAATGTAGGACAAACTATACGCTTCATCAAAAAATAAGGGTGCAAAATCGAATTGGTGCGATTTCTGGCTATAAGCATTGGAAGTACCTGAAGTAACATGAATAAGTGACACACAATATTTTCTTACTTACTCCTTTCTCCCTTTTCAAGCATAAAAACATAACCGTATGATTGTTTCTGCTGTTTCATCAGCATTCTATGGATTGAATAAGAAACACCTCTCTCTCTTGTATAGAGAATTGATAATCTTGTTGTTGACCCTGTCATATTGTGGCTATGAAATTTAATTATTTAATGTTTCCACAAATTTAGGCTTAGTATAGCTAAGTATGGGACATGCTCACTTTATTGCTCACAATGAGGTTTATTAAACATGTTTTAATAATATTTATATGCTTCCTATTTAATGTTATGTTAAAGGGAAACCTCAAAAAAGAGTGGATTCGTATTACTAATTCACGAGGGCGAAGCCCGAGTGTATTCGAACTACGAATCCACTCTTGATAGTTTCCCTGACTTAAACGCATTGCTTACAATGTAAAATCAAGTCAGTGCCAACTCCATCAATCAATTAAAACCTTTTGCATATTTACCACTCATCCATTGAGAGGGCTTAAAGAGTTGAAAGCTGTAATCGGCATGATAAGATTAATTATCGTCTACTTTTCGAGTCCACACATCAGTACTGTGGAGATGCATACTTTCGCTACATGCACATGTGCTTTGTCTTGATTGTCTCAGGTACCATTCAGTGGACATGATGGATACAAGGTTAAGCGTAGTTTCGAACGCTCTTGCAAGGAGGATGGATTTTTGGAAAATTAGGCAACAATGTCACACCCAGATATCCAGCCACTGCAGAATCACACACTTGGGGTACTATTGACCCGACAGACGATGCTTTATACCTGAGTTATACGGGACAAATTAATTAATTGTATTAATTCCACCGGGAATATGCACTTGGATTACATTCAACCATAGTTTCGGATATGCCCTGCCATGTTATGCCAGGAGGGAGGAATGGATTTAGGATTAATACCTTGAGGAATATATATTAAGGGCAACGGTATGTATCCATATAACGCAGATCATCAAAGCGACTTCTACTTTACGCGGATACTGCCCCAACTTCCCTGGGGGTGGACAAAAAACCGTGCAGAATTCATACACATTGCGAAACTTATTGAAAGACCGACTCATGAGAATTTAGACAGGACAAGATTTATTTTGAAAGGTACTATTTCCCCCCGGAGATGCCAAGGATACAACATTACACATGTCCAGATTTGCCGTATAGAAGGTGCGTGAAAATGTGTCATTTTATACCAAAAATTGTCCGGGGAGGGTAGGGGCCATCTCAACCCTATATGACCATACGCGGACGTGTCGGATAAGTATGGGTCTCATTTCAACCTTCTGGTATATGAAAGACACCTTTTTATTGCCATTTTAGTTAGTAATAGTTCTTAAAATTTTGGAAAATGAAGTACTGAGTCCAAATTTCCTAAACTGAAGCCAAACTTTGCTAATAACGTCGAATTTTGGAGGAAGAAAATGGCATACTGTGTTAAAATTTTGGCCATAAAAATCTACATCATTTCTTGTATAGCTATAGCTTTTTCAGCAAAAATTGGTAAGATAGGTCAGTTGCAGACTCTCGGAGGCACGTCCCTTACCCAAAGCAATTTGAGACCCCCCCCCGTGGAAATTGTCTCGGTTGCACGCTCGCATACATTTTAAAATTGCGATTTTATGGCATTGCATGTTTGATAATGTTTTGAGGTCTTATCGACAGTTTTAAAAATGAGCGAAAGTAAATAACGATACAAAAATCCAGGTGTAGCACATGACTTTTTTTACTAAAAAAATTCACATGAGGCTGAGGGTTTCGGGCAAAAGAAAGCGAGATAAACCTTTTTGTTGCCATATCTATACAAGATGAATGTTCAATATAGTGGCTTTGTTCGTGGACAGAATAGTCAATTATGGGTAATTTACTCAAGCAAACCCTACGTTTTGTGGGGACACCTCTGCTCCCCCTAAAACTGTGAAAAAAACCATATAGGACACGTGCAAAATATAGATGCCCGTCCCGCCCAATTGGTTTGTTTTGACACACATTAGGACCGTAAAAATAGGCCTAATCATTAATCAATCGGATAATTACCAAACTGATTGAAAAAAATATTAAACAATATAATCACTCGATTGACAACAATCCGAGGCCATATGTAATGTAAAACTGCATTTAACTCTAAGGATACCTTTACACGCGCTACAACAATAAACGAACTTTAATTATACCTTTAAAGTGAAAACAAAGAAGTAATCCGCATTTTAGGAAATTATACTCGCGAAATTCATCTGTAGAAATGAAATTCAAGCATAGGCAAAAAATGTAACTATACAGTAGAACATTTGAAAGTGAAATAAGTTAAAATAAAAAAAAAAAAAAATCCAAAAATTTAATATTATAATTTTAGGCCCCCAAAACAAAGAACCGAAAGGTATGTTATGTTAATTTTGAAAAATCCGACAAAGATGACAGGCAGGAAATAAGTGGAAGGGAAATTTATGAAATGCAACTGAAAATAGATCAACCCAATAGATTATAACACCAAAATCTGTGGACATTTAAAAATCAAACATGTTAACACTGGAGTGCAATAGTTTTAAAAAAAACAACAACACGTGTACAAAAATATAAAAAGTAAAAACAAAATATTTTTGCAGAGGCAAAAAAAAAATAACTCTCATGTATCCCAATTCGTTATTTTCACATGATTCTGTTTATAATTTTGTAGACCCATTTTATAGTCGCACCCGTACATACCACAACGTGGTTAATCTATTTACTAAATCGTGAGATCAATTGCTTCGAATCTTCTGTTATACATGTTAATTGTGTGGGTTGAAATTCCCCGTAGTTTCGTAGATACGATCCACCCTTGATGTAATTTCGTAGATACGAATCTACAATTAGACATGGTAACAGAAAGATTCGTAGAAATTAGACCACGGTTTAGTAAATAAATAGAGTGACGTCACTGCAATTGGCTTTAAAAAGATGGTTATTGCCATTTTGAAGGTACTATAAAAACCATGTGCCCGCAAATATGACAAGATAAAAAACAATGCGAATCGGGACCATTCGCTTTTTTTGATGAAACAAATCCTTTTTGTTTTACCATATTGGATGGTTGAAAAGAAATGGTAAATAAATCTTACTAATCTAGCTTAATCTACCAAAATGAAAAAAATGGCGTACATTAATTTTTTGACAGGATCCTTACCCCGAGTGTTCTCATTTTGGGCCACTTTTAACAAGTTGATATTTTAAGTGAATTTCATTGTGATCTTTAAAAAAAGCGGTTGGCTCATATGTTCTATAGAACCAGAGAAATCGATTAAATAAATGAAAACACGTGGTAGCGAGAATATCTCAACAATAGTCTGATCCATCAAAACAAGTTCTATAATAATGAATATCTTTGAGTAGCTTAAATAGTAAAAACATATCATGAGGTCAAATGTTGGCCTTCTTATTCATGAGGTCGAGGCAAAGCCGAGGAAATGTATTATATTTTTATTATTGCACTAATCATAGCATTCAATATTTGTTTTTTAATCATGTTATCACTGATTTCGTTCATGCAACGTTATGGTAAAACTATCACATGGCCAAATCATAACAACCATGATATAATAGTCTATATTAGATGGTTAGAGTGTTACACCTGCCGACGAGTTATCTAACAAAAAGGAGGACTCCAGCAAAAAACAAAATTCTAACATGTTTACATTATGTAAAAACTGCAAGAGAAAATTATAACTTTATTTTTATTAGTGACTGCTAGCTGATGATATCACTTTCACCAATAATTGTGCAACTGGCATGCTTTTAGGGAGGTTTTTAAACATGTTGTAAGCCACTCACCAACCGTTCATACCATTGTTTTGTTATTTTCTATAGACATGTTTAAATATATTGATCTGACAGGTGCTAGGTGGATTAACACGTCAGCTGTATGTAATAGTCATGGTCAGCAACTCACATACCAGGCATACCATTGCTATTGTTGTTCTCTATAGACATGTCTGAAGATATTGATCTGACAGGTGCAAGGTGGAATAATACCTCTGCCATGTCTGATGTATGTAGCAGTCATTGTCAGCAACTCACATACCAGGCATACCATTGCTTTTGTTGTTTTCTATGGACATGTTTAAATATATTGATCTAACAAGTGTTAGGTAGATTAATACCTCAGCTGTATGTATTAGTCATAGTCAGCAACTCACATACCAGGCATACCATTGCTTTTGTTGTTTTCTATAGACATGTTGAAAGGTATTGATCTAACAGGTGTTAAGTGGATTATCTCAGGTGTATGTAGTAGTCATAGTCAGCAACTCACATACCAGGCATACCATTGCTTTTGTTGTTTTCTATAGACATGTTGAAAGGTATTGATCTAACAGGTGTTAAGTGGATTATCTCAGGTGTACGTAGTAGTCAGAGTCAGCAATTCACATACCAGGCATACCATTGCTATTGTTGTTTTCTATAGACATGTTTAAAGATATTGATCTAACAGGTTTTGGGTGGATTAATAACTCAACTATATGTAGCAAACAAAAGTATAACGGTTTATCATTAGCAAAATATTTACAAATGAAGACATCTGAATTGTATTCAAATAAGTGAAAACAATTGCAGTATGGGTTCAATTAAATGAACAATAGTATATTCAATGTTTCATTTTTTTACTCAGCCCCCACTTTAATTCAAGTATCACTTTCACGATACATCATTAATATATTACATTTGCTAGTGTGTCCTATTTTAAATCAGAATGAAAGTTTGGCTTTTCACTATTAAACTGTCTTTGAATTATTTTCTTTGGTAAAATACAATCATTATAAGAATGTGGTACAAATCGCACGCACACATATTTGTGTATTTTACGTGTAAGTCTCTTTCATCGTACAGCAACGCCGTTTAACAGCCCTAGTCACACTTAGCTGAAGAGTAAGTGACGCGTGTGACACTATCTAAAGCAACGTTGACATATTATTGGACAACTATTACAAGCAGGAATTCTTAGTCTCGCAATCATAACCATTTCGCCAGGTTCACCTGAAAGAGCATCAGTAAAAAAAGATAGCCCGTGTTTTCACGTACATCATGTTTCCACTCTTTCCGATAACCTGACTATTTCTGCCATATTTAATCATTGTTAATTGAATATTATTATCATACTCTTCCTTGTCAGGCTATGTCAGTACGCATATGATGAAAGAATAACAACATTTCTATTTTGTCGATGCAATAAATTTTGTTCAGTAGCATTTCAGGTTACGCTACGCATAGTTCTGCCAAATTCACAATTCCGCAATGTGTTCAATGCGCTTGGATTGAGGTTATTTCCACCAAAATATTGCAATGAAATATACGAAATTGAAAGAAGTCAGACGTTTAATGTTGTCACTGGGCTGTGACGTGTGCTGTTAAGCGATGATAGTCGGCTCTCTTAGCAACGTGTTCCTGAAAGGTAAAAACGCATTACTCCAGGAACTCGGATGACTGGATGCTTGGTTGGAACGTGCATCTAAGCATTGAAGACCTCATGTAGCGTTTCCCTCCGTGAATGGCGTTCTTGTCCCCCCTCACCATGCCTACTCAATCCCGTCGATGCACTTGGTTTCAGAACACATCTGAGACAAAATCCGAGACCCTAATCAGGTAATGACTCGCATTTTGACATTTTATAGCGATACACAATTGAGTATCAGTGATAACTACACCTTCCTGAGCCTACCTGACCTGGATTTCTGTCTACTTTTCTGACATTTTAGGACATTTTAGTGAAAGCCTATGTAGGTTTGCCGGTCATGTATATACCGGACGTTTTACGAGGACTCGGGACAAATTGGAATGTTTAGCATAGTCTAAAAGCCAGAATTGTTTATATCAATGGAGTAATCGTTGCTATGTGGATAAATGGACATTTTCTTAAAACAAAAACAAAAGAGATCATGAAAACATACTGCGCCAAAAACAACTACACACTTATGGATATTAATTAGGTGATTACAGGGTGTCAATGAATGCATTATCAGATGATGAGAGAAGGTCTTGTTTTTGGAAAGTGATTTTTTAAATGCCTCAATTTTCTGTCAGATGTATTGTTTATATCAAGAAATCTTCTAGTATCGGTACTTCAAGGCACTTTGGTATAACTTACAGGTTTAACTCATAATATCGAAATATAGAAAAACGTCTCTGGATATTTGAGTTGCAGGACAATAAAGAAATACGTATAGTATTGGGGGAATGCAACAGGTCTTGATGATTTTCGCTAAGACACTGTGTCTGATCAAAATTTTGCTAGGGAATTTGTATATCTAGGATTGTGTGCTTCAGACCTACAGATCAATATGAGCATTTCCCTTTCATATTTTATTTTTATTGATTTATTTAGTTAGCATTATTTGCTGTATTTTCCTATCATCCATTTTAAAGTGATTTATTGGTATGAATCTATCGGCACATATATAATGAAATATCCCTAAATAAAACGTACCAGATGTTTTTCATGGCCATTGAAGTATTCCTTGGGAAAAAAATCCAGATTTATTCCGACAAATGTACACAACTGTACAGCAATCATGGAAGCTACCATGTTTATTCCCTGTGGTATATTTACAACGCCGCATTCAATCCCGAAACAGAAGCCAGCGAAAATATATCACATGACTTCAGCAAGTTTGCCACAAGCCTCATCCTTGTGAACTTCGTTGAGCACACAAAGGATAGGAGCGAAGTTCGTTTTAGAAATTTTTGTTGCAAAAAAATAAACTTTTTAAAACCTCAGTGATTTGAGAAAAATGTAAAGAGGGGTGTTTTAGATATCATTTTGTGATTAACAAAGGTTTTAGTTGGCCTAAACACTAACAATCCATGAAAACGTGGACATTTTAAAAGGGGTCGCGTAATATTTATAGTTTTATCGCAGTCGCACTCTAACCACTGATATCTATACAATGGATTGGCTACACAACAGTAATTGTATATTAGATGAATGGAGCAACGGGCGGACATCTTGGACTACCGAACACAATAGCATTTTCAGAGACACCTGTTTAACAGAAGTTGTATCCCGGCTGCACGTTTTAGAGACATGCCATCCCATACGCGCAAATACAATGAGCTCAATGAATTGGCTTGATTTTGTTTTGTAGTCTGTTATGTTGCTTATCCACATTTCAATGGGAACAAATTTTGTATAAATGACCGGCTCTTAACCACCTGCTTGGGCTCTTTTTGGATGACCAATATGGCCGTCAGTGCCTCAATTACGAAGCCCAGGTTTCCAATCCATTGTATAGAGATCAGTGTTCGAAACCCACTAATGCGCGGTTCAGCAATCTATGTACTTTTCAATGTACCGAGTAGCGCTTCTTTGTATGATGAAGAGTTGCCTAATTTTATTTTAAAAACTATATTTCTCAAGAATCCCAGGCTCATTTTATAAAAAATTAGGCACAAATGTATGCCATTTTTGATAAATTTATATATTTTAAAGGAAAACATTAAATTAAAGCTGTGTTTTTAATTTCAATGTTAAAAGTAAACGCGATAGTCTTTCATACAGGCCAGAACTTGACTAACCACCGATCATCTTTCAATTGGTGTGAAAGACTAAACATGGCTTGTGGCCTAACGATAGCGTAAATAATAAACATGGCGTTAAATCGTCTACCGCTTCGAAAGTTAAGCATGAAAATGGTGTTTTCTTCGCAAGGAATACTCCAATGACCATGAAAACCATCTGGTACGTCATATTTAGGGATATTTCATTATATATGTGCCGATAGATTCATACCAATAAATCCCTTTAACCACACAATTTTAAAACTTTATCAAACGGAAACCTTTGATTATTTCAAAAGAAAACGCTACAAACTTTCAAACGAGAGTATTTGCGATATTTCACAGAACAAAGAAATGAATGTTTGCTGTGCTATTTAAACGACCATCGCATCGTTTGCTACATTTTTCCAAACATGCCATTCAGCAAAGGTTTAGTGACACAATATATCTTGTAGGAATATTCGATATGTCATACCGAAATGTCTGTTTATCATGTTTATAATAGAGACAGCACATTGGAAGTGCTCTTTGCTTTATCACGTTTATTGAATATGTTTTCTTTGTTGTATCTATTGATGTTAGCATCATCGGTTTGAATGAATTTCATGGTATGAAATAATAATCAATAAATACACATTCAGTCGTTTTCTAATCTTGAAAACAATTCCGAAGTCTCGAGTTCCAGCGAAGTCAGTAAAAATCTACTTAAGTGCAAGATCATTACGATGACATCAGTCGTTCTCCACCTTCCACCTTGCATAAATACATTGCTTTGCGATCATTAGCCAGAGGAAGTATTGAGTCCATCCCACAATGCACAAGTTTCGGAAATTTTTTTCTGGTCATGTGATCTCATAAAATCATATCTTTAACACATATAACCCTGGTTCTTGCACTCGTTTTAGCCAACAAAGCGCTAGTACTTCGGTAATTTAGCATGATCATGAAATGTCTTGTGCTTCTTAAACTTCTTGATCTCAAAGTACTGACATGTGTTTAGTACAGTATAGGCACATTGCAATGCATTATGGGATTGGTCAATGCCGTGTTCGCTACTACATACAGCAGTATTTGCTACATTAATAAAACGTTCGCTACATTGCATAGTCAAACCGAAATGTTTTCTGTTTTGTATAAAACAGTAATGTTTACTTCGCAGCACTAAATACTGTTCTCTTCCACTCTCCTCTCTCTCCCACACCCTTTCTTTCCATTTGTAACTAGAAATATTTGATACAATAGTCCTAAGAGCACTGCTTGTTACATTATACAGGATATGGAATAACAATGCTTACCAGACTTTAATATTTCTATTTGTATCGAACCGTGGCAACTTTGCTAGAGTGGATCAAACTTGCTAATGGACACAAATCAACTACATTTGGCACAAAAAGTATCTCGGCATGTTTTCGAATACTATTATGGCAAAGTCCGATAATTTTCAACTTTTCAAAATATACATTTTGTTGCCTAGGTATTGTTCTTTCATTTAAAATCTTGCTTGTACAAAAACGTGTAAAAATGGCTGAGATAGAACGAAAGACGCAAAACCTCCTAACTAACGTTGCAATTTATGGAGTTTTCAATGGGCATTGCAGTGTTCGGGGACCATAATCAATATTTTAAGTAGGCTTACTTGGTCATTCAGTCGGAACCCTCTATCTGTAAAATCAAAACATACGGATTCTTACGCTGTACCACACGAGATACAACTTCTGTTAAACAGGTGTCTCTGGAATGCTATTGTGAGTATACAGTATGTCCGCCGATTGCTTCACTCATCTATTATACAGTTATACTGTTGTGCAGCACTCCATGTTAAGGGTCCTTTCACGAAGAAAATATATTGCATGGATTTTTGTTTGCCCTCCAGATCATCCAACATGCGGAGTAATACATACATGCACCTGGTTCACCTGAAAATTCAGCTATTTCTGCAGTGAACTCCTTTATGCGGGGTTTAATACTGTGGACTGTATAGCTGATACACTCGGAGGGGAGTTAGTACTGTTACAACCCGAAAAAAAAAACAAACCCATGTGTAAAAGCGCTAGAGGCCGATCAGGGAACCCCATACTTCCTTGCAAATCGGCAATCCAGCGACTCTTAAATTCCAATTTTAGAATCTTCTATATAGTCTAAAATATATACTGTATTCTGGCGTCAGAAGTGGAATCGAACTCACGCCCTTTAGAACAAAGACAAATAGCTATCGAGGTACGCCCCGCAATTCGACCCGGCAGAGCGGATCTTTTTTGTGTAATCCCTTAAAATAAATATATTATATTATAACGACGGTAATAAAACGCACACATGCCATGAATAATCACCATGATCAGCTTGGATTGGTAATATTTTAAGCTCGAACGCAGCCTTTGGTCTCAAATGCACTATGACTTATGTTTGCGGAGCTGTGGATCAATCTGATCCTGTGATTCCAAGCAAAACCGTATAAACAATTGGACCTCCTTCTTCATAAAGTGAATTAGGATATATGCATCATCTCTGGGTTCATCACTAAATCCTGCTGCTGGTAAGTTTGGATGATTTTTTCCCGTAAATACTTTTGCCAGTCGTGAGAATCGAGAATCTTGACCTCTGTTACCAAAACAGGTCAACATGATTCTTCGTTTTAAGGGCTTTTCACTATGTTTCTCAGATTTCAATAAAGAGACTATGGCAAGTTGTTATGAAATATTGTTCTTGTCGATAAAAAATGAAAATTGAAATGACTGTAAGATATGACTTGGTAATTTTTCCGCAATACTGTTTAGTTCATTCAAGTGATGCAAATTTAAATGTACACCTACCGATGTATTAAAAATTGGTTTCGGCCATATTTCTCCATCATTGAAAGTTGTTAACCAAAAAACGGACCATGGGTAACTCTGGACTCACCAACCAGCTGTAACTTCAGTTTGTACAATAGGATATCACTGACTTTGTTACTACAACTGGCAGGAATCGACACTAAGGGGGGACCGGAGCAGCGCGCTAAAAAGCGAATCCAGGAATATTTGGATCTTGACTCAATAAAGGCAGATTCCTCATCAATCTAGAGTAAATAATGACAAGGTGAAGACTTGGGAACCTAACATTAAGCACATAAAGTTTGCGTTCTGTTTATCTTAAGGCAGCCAAAAATTTGATGACCAGAGTTTGCATTACTTTTTTTTAAATGCCGTAATTGATAGATAAACTTTTCGGATTGGGGTAGTCATTTATTTCGATAAAAGTGGTCAAAGCTTTTTGTCGAGAAAAGGATGATATCAGATAAATTTCCTGTGTTATGTGTGTCTTGCACTCCTTTGCTTTCGTCTGGTTCCCCAGACAACCCCTAGGCGTACCAGACAGCCATCACCTTAGTGGTGAAAGAAAACTGATTATTTGGTTAAAATCAGGTATTTATTTGATTACTTTGTAATTTCTTCAGTTTGCATTGTTTATTTTGATAGTAAAGCAGGCAAATTATTTGTCTATCCCTCCGAAGAGATTTCTTCAGCGAGTTTATCTATTAATATTTTATGACACATAAACGGTTTTAAAGAATTATTTAGTGGAGAGGCGCCTGATAATGCCTGTAAATTCCAAGCTTTTTAAATATATTGAATCATTATCACCCAAAGAACTTCTGACCCCACCGACGGCGAAAAATAGTAGTAAAACAGTAGTACTTTTGCGAGACAAAACTAACTGAAGCGTCCAAGATTGCCTGAAGTATTCCGGAAAAGACCCGGAAAGACGCGACTAACAAACTGAAAATCAAGCCCAATTTATGCCCTTAAAACAAACAGAAATAAATGGCAAACTAATTTGTCACCGGAACCAAAAATTTATTTACTTTACTGCGGATTGTGCCTGAAGCTAAATAGAAATAGTAATGGAATAAAACGAGGGATTTAATGCTTGTGCTACTACACGGCACGGAGCTTTAATCTACAGGTAGTCATGTTGATGGCGAGCGCAATACATAAAATGTCAAATCTGGTACGAGTCACAATTACCCCCCCTTTTCGGCTTTCACCTGCAGAGAAACTTTTGACGTGAGGGGATAAAATGCTAGCTGTCACATGTCTAAATCCTAGGTCTTTTAATCATTTCATCAATCGGGAATATCAATAATCAGACTATTAACATCGATACGCCCATGTATTGCCGACTTCTAGGGAACAATGTTTGCCACAATATCACTATTGGGGAACCTGCTCCCGTAATTAAAATCTGAAAAGTGATAGAATTAAATGGACCTCGAGGAAAAAACAGTGGAAAGCAAAACATTATTTTTAGGTATGCGTTTTTTTTCAAATGCCCCCTCTGTCAACACCTTGATCGTTATCAACTTCTGCGTCATTGCCGCCAAAAAAAAAAATTGCTCGAAAATTTTAGCAGTGAGAGCACAGGTCGTCTGCTGGAGATGTGCTTGTTTGGAGTCTAATTTGGCGCAAGGATAATAGTGAAGGCTCTTTATTTATCTGCAGGTCTCAGAAAGTGGGAGGCACCAAGGATGGCCCACCGACAGGGTTCAGAACCGTACACATCATAAAGTAGAAATTAAATCCCATAAGATTCTGAAGGATTTCTTTTCTCTATACTGCAGTAGACTTTCCTCAAGTTCAACAAACGTATACAATCGATTATAGGACCATGGTAAGAGGCGCGAATTATCCATTGCGTGGTGCTAGCGCGTGCTGAGGAAGTCAGTCAATTGTATCTGAAACGCTCAATGCAAACTAAAAACAGTTTCGGCGCAGAAAAAATCGCAAATTTAGCAAACATGCATCATATATGCCTAGGCCATAGATTATATTGACATCTAAAATAATCCATACAGTACCTGCGCATGCTCGTTGTCATTACTCAAGAGGTGATGGACAACAATGCAACTTATGGCGCACAAGATCGAGAATTTAAAAGGTGTTTCATGAAGATTGTGTCAGCAACAATGTGTTTGACGACTATAGTTCCTGCTAACTTGTTTTTGCATGCAAACTTTTAAATATGGAAAAGCAACCGTTCTAGCGTTGAGTTAAATAAGAAAAGGTTTTAACGGGGGTTATGTACTTAGATCATGAATTCTTCAGTCATTCGTATAGGCCTGCATGGGGCGGACTATATATTAATATTTAAAACTTAGAAAAAAATGTTTGGCGTCTTAAATACCATCTGTCGCCACCTTCATGATTTGTTGCTTTACGGTTGTATTAAACTAAGTAAGCGCGTTCACCATTATCTGTTTTCAAGGTGTGATGGCAGGCTCACGCAAACGATACCATCCAACCGGTTAACTCGTCTTTCCTTCCGGCAGGGTTTAGACAATTGCGGTGTATATACGTATAAGGTGAACAATCAAGGATTATGGTATGACTGGTTACACAGTGTTTCAACATGGGTAACCACATCCACGACAAGGAGAGCCACATGTTGGCATTAAAATTAGTTGTGTGACCAAAACTGGAGCTTGAATGGAAAAATGCGTGAGTGACCACATCAACCTGGTAAGGCACACCGCTAGAGGGATAGCGGATGTGTGCTTTTATTGTTGTGAACAATTTGAACGTTTTTTACTAGACGGGCTTATACTGTAAATTCTAAGACTAAATATGGAATTAAAATGCAGTTTGAAATGTCTATATTCTGTAAACCTAGATAACCTTTGGGATGTCAATCAGGGACAAAGTAACGGTCAGAGTATCGAATCATCTATCAGAAAGTACTGGCCTACGGGCATGTCACCCCGAACCCGAAGGTTTAGGGGTGATAGGCAACCGGAGCCAATACCAAGGGAAAAATAGTTGTGCCCTTTTCACGATATTGAACCATTGCATGAAGTATGTGTTTTGTACAATCAAGTGACCCTGGGGACGAGGTTTGTAGGAAAAATAGTCCAATCTATTTCCCTAGGGGAAATAGCACGACCTAATAGGAATCAGCCTGAAATAGAATGAATTTTGGTCATGAATATTAATGAGTTGTAATAAAATTGTTACCCGTCAATTCCCGGCATCCCCTGCGGGGGGGTGGGGTTGCGCTACGTTTCAGTCTCAATCTGACGCTGACACCAATGTAGTTGACTCGTCACTTAGCCAACCAATGTATAAAAATAATCCTAGGCATCCAAGCCAAGTGACTTGAGACTATTCCGGGGCTGTGTCAACATGCTGTTGGTACATTCTATTCTGATAACAAATACATAATTTGACAGTTGTTATCTGCAGAAAATGCGTATTTTAGGACTCTGACTGGTGTGAGTCAAGCGATACTTTTTCGTATTTTCGGCAAAACAAACAACAACACGAAGGCAAACAAAAACGTTTTTGATGAATATCTTACAGCAATTGCGCGTATCAAATCAATTGAACAAAACCCGTGGGTAATGTTAAATATCCATGTCCTTCCCGCCACCATTTTGTAAGATATGATTATTGATTTTATCGGCATTTTGTCAGAATGCATAGCCCCGCTACTGGGCCCTAACCGACTGTTGCTCACCACGATAGGTTGATGCGTGGGTCTGCGTCGTTGCATCAACAAGCAAAACGTGTCGTTGCAAGCGCTGCAAAATTAAGTGCTTCGAATGTTTGTAACTTCTACCATTATTATGTATTTAGAGAACCTTCATCATTAAGCTTAGATATCCGCAAGAATTACCCGCAGACCTATATTTCATTCAGTTTATATTATTATTTAAGGACCGAACACACAAAACTAACATAATCTCCTACTATGTGGGCCATTATACGTTGCCATGCCATGGTAACGATAAGCAGCTCTAAATGACTCGTATTATTGAAATTAAATATTTGTTTCTTCTAAAAAGTCTCATTTGTTTGATCACATAATAAAACTTAGCAAAGAAGATGTCCCAGTGTAATCGGATAAAAATGTAAGACAAAAATGATGCCCAAAAGATTTTTAATTTAAAGAAGCAGTCGTTTTAGAGGAGGAGAGGATTCATAGGGGGGCCTTTATTTAAGGAGTTCGTTAACCCCCACTACAGAAAAGGTGTGAACTTTGGTAGTTTAGTATGGACCCTCTACATCCACGCTAGGTAGGTAGTTCTCAAATGTGGTATCACTTTTCAATAGGGCTAATTTAAAGACACAGGGGTCAAATTTTTAAATTGCCCCAATCCTGTTGACATGTATGCCATATTGGCCATCTTGTCATTTAATCATAAGGATTTCAAAAATGTATAGTTTTGTACCACCTACGAATTTGGTTTTGGAGTTATAGGGTTAAAATGACAAAAATGGACAAAAATGTTCAATCTCAATTGTACAGGGTAACATTAAAAGTTAATCTGCTTAATATTTTAAATACTGCAATTATTGCCTGAGGTAAGAGAGTCCAAAAAGTATTATAGTTTTGATTATGTGTTAAATGTTACTTACGGAGATAAGGGTCAAAGAAGTCAAAACACCAATTGGATTATGGGCCTATTTTGTCGCATTAACATGGCAAACTAGCATTCAGATTTACAATCTATTCCTTGTTGACACATTAAGCTCAGAGAAAATTTCTTTCATTTTGTACAAAATTGGAGCACCTTCTGATTTTGACCCTGTTTACAAATAGAAAGTGACTTTTTTACCATTTTAGCCAGGTTTACCCTATAACTCCCAAACCAATATGGTCATAGATGGTACAAACTATACATTTTGGACAACATGGCAGGGCCTACATTTCAACAGGATTGGGGCATTTTAAAAATTTGACCCCTGTGTATGTAACCTTAAATTGCCCCTACTGGAAAAAGGATACCAACAATTGAGAGAACTACCTGACCTAGCAGTGCATTGGTATAGAGGGTCAATACTAACTACCAGAGGGGTCAAACCTTTTCTTTAGTGAGGGGGAACGATGATGTTTTGACATGGGTCCGAGATTCCTCCTCGAGTGGTTTGTTTTTCTTTTCTTGTGTCTTTTCAGCTTTTTCAATTCCTTCAAGAAGTATGCTGAGGAGGGCTCAGTATCGGGGTCACGTAGGTAAAGTACCCGCGCTATTATGTGGAGAACTTAGAGAAACCACACTGGTCCTCCGACGTGTAAAATTTTTCTCCGACTCTAAGGCCGAGCATGGAGCATAGGAACAAAATTCCATGATTTTAATTTTTTCAAAATTAATTCATCTCTTGCTCTTCATTGGCCCATTTGGATCTCCATTACCACAAAGCCCAGCATAGGTATCGAAGAACTTTCAAAACATTCAGTATGTGTTTGATGTTTTCCAACATAAAGACCAAATAGATATAGGGGCATTGCACTCCTCCGTATTCAGCATTGGGAATTAAGCTGTAGCAAATCTTATTTATGCATTTTTTGTAAATAAGAGTAATAAATAATGTGATTTTCACCTAGGCAACATTTGGGATAACACGCCACCACCTGCCTATCCTATATCATATATTCATTGAGTTGCATGTGTCTAACGTAAACACAGAACGAAAATGTCCGAAGACACATTCATTGTTCGGAAATTCGGTTGATATGAACTTCGTTTTGAAATTTGACTTTGAAGACTGCATTTTATAAGAATGAATGTTCTCAGTCATCCAGTTGATAAAATCAGGTTTGGAAATAAATCAATTAGTGGAACTTACTTTTTTTTAAATTAAGTCAACATCGCCGCCCTAGTACCAACGAGGCCAAGAATTCCGCAGTTTCATCGAGGATGCCTTAATTCTGGATCGCGAGGAGCAGTGGCATAGGAGAGGCGTCAAAGAAGCCATTTGGGAACGTGTGGAGCAACCAACACTTAACAAGAAGGGAGGCCTACGTTTTAACTTATCCCACACCTGGATCGTGCCATCAAAGACATTCCTAGCCGATTGTCATGTGACTCGCCTAGAGTCTGAGAGTTTCCACCATCACCATCTCAAGTCAGTTGCCTGTAGATGTCCAGTGGTACTGCACGCAACGTCGCTTAGTAAAAAAAAGTAAGTTCCAGTAATTGATTTATTTCCAAGACTGCATTTTGTTCCAAATCCATTGCATATCAGTTAGGACACTTAAGGTATTCATGTCTACGCTACGAATGTTAAATGGTAAAATAAAAACCTTGACGTTTATATGAAGCAAATTGTTAAACTTTGCTGTAGGGTGATACTTGGCCTTAAAACGCACTGTCTTAGCATATATTAACGCACTGCTCTGTATTTAAATAATAAATAAGACTGATTTATTAATAAAGCAGATTAGGTTTGAAGTACGCTCCCAAACCCATTCAAAAGTGAGTGAGATTCTGCAAGAGATATTTATACACTAGCCTAAACCTGGAGTAATAAGCCGAGACTGATGTCTTTATGCATACAAATATTTTGTTGTAGTTCAGCTCATGCACGACTCCTGCATTCAAGTTTTCTTGTAATGCATGTACCACTATATATATATATGAGAAATTGGAGCTACTTAAACCTCTTGTGAATTACTGCCATGAAGAAATAAATACAAATATGTGAGAAATTGATGACAGCGCGGACGTAGCATTATTAATCGCAAAATGAACTTGCTGTGGATGGGACTCGAACCCACAACCTTCTCTCGGATGCGCTAATAAATTGCGCCACCACGGCATGTGATGGGTCCATTCGAATTTCTATACCATAGCGTTCGATGCGTAATGCCGTCCATATCACGAGGTGATCAGCATTCTGATACACAAGCAACTCGAAATAATTTATAAACAAATGGGCCATTCTTCGGTCACGTTTGTGACCCAAAACGGGAAATTTTGATTTTCAAACCAATGCCGTTTTGCCAATATAACCAATCTGTTATTACTTTTGGTCATAATGAGTTACCTTTAGTCCAAACCTAACCAAAAATTAGAGAATAAAGGTATTGGGAACCGGTACTCTCTTTACGACGAATTGAATCCAAGGCGATACCATTATTTTAAGTGGAAGAACGAGGCCGAAGGTCGAGTTCTTCCACGCAAAAATAATGGTGTCGCCGGGTTCAATTCGTCGTAAAGAGAGTACCGGTTCCCAAAATCATACCTTTATTCTCATTCTTAAACAGCTTTATCATTTAAGGTCATCTTTAACCCAATTTCGCGATGCTTTACGGCTTAAATACAACAAGAAAGGACTGCCACCACCCAGTGACAACAATCGAACAACCCGTTGAACGCAACGATCATACGCAACGAGACGCAACGTTGACAGGCGCGCGCGAACGTAGCAAAACGCAGTATGACGCGAGCGCTTCAAACTAAAAATAACATCAATACGCAGCGCGTACTACCTGGGTTCAATTAAACGAATTGAACCCGGGCATCAGCCAATGAAAATACTTACATTTTCACAGCTGTTTAAGAATGGCTTATAACACAAAATTGGTGACCATTGTTAATGTGCACCAAAAATGAAGTTGTAATAAAATCTTGTGTGTTTCCATATTCTCAACTATTTAAAACACTTTCATTACAATGCCATCAGTAATAACTTGGAAAGAGCAATGATACTCCTAGTATACAGATTTCCTGTGTTGAAATAGTGCAAGTCTGCAAAATTTGGCAACTTCACCCCAAACTTTCAAAAAACACATGGAAATCAAGTTTAAGCCAGTCTTTATTAAAATTAATTGTTGTTTTCTTGTTTAAACTGATCATATTCATATTTTAACCGATAATAAAAGTTAACACTGCTACCTTCTTCAATATGACCAGAAATTTATGTCCTTCAAATACTAAAATGGTGAGCGCCGGTCACGTGTGTGGCAGTAATTAGCACATCGATAACTTTTGAAAGAAGAAAGAAAAAAAAAAAAAAAAAAAAAGCCTAAACCTGGAGTAATAAGCCGAGACTGATGTCTTTATGCATACAAATATTTTGTTGTAGTTCAGCTCATGCACGACTCCTGCATTCAAGTTTTCTTGTAATGCATGTACCACTATATATATAGGCCTATGAGAAATTGGAGCTACTTAAACCTCTTGTGAATTACTGCCATGAAGAAATAAATACAAATATGTGAGAAATTGATGACAGCGCGGACGTAGCATTATTAATCGCAAAATGAACTTGCTGTGGATGGGACTCGAACCCACAACCTTCCGTTTAGATCTCGGATGCGCTAATAAATTGCGCCACCACGGCATGTGATGGGTCCATTCGAATTTCTATACCATAGCGTTCGATGCGTAATGCCGTCCATATCACGAGGTGATCAGCATTCTGATACACAAGCAACTCGAAATAATTTATAAACAAATGGGCCATTCTTCGGTCACGTTTGTGACCCAAAACGGGAAATTTTGATTTTCAAACCAATGCCGTTTTGCCAATACATGTATAACCAATCTGTTTTTACTTTTGGTCATAATGAGTTACCTTTAGTCCAAACCTAACCAAAAATTAGAGAATAAAGGTATTGGGAACCGGTACTCTCTTTACGACGAATTGAATCCAAGGCGATACCATTATTTTATAAGTGGAAGAACGAGGCCGAAGGTCGAGTTCTTCCACGCAAAAATAATGGTGTCGCCGGGTTCAATTCGTCGTAAAGAGAGTACCGGTTCCCAAAATCATACCTTTATTCTCATTCTTAAACAGCTTTATCATTTAAGGTCATCTTTAATCCAATTTCGCGATGCTTTATGGCTTAAATACAACAAAAAAGGACTGCCACCACCCAGTGACAACAACCGAACAACCCGTTGAACGCAAAGATCATACGCAACGAGACGCAACGTTGACAGACGCGCGCGAACGTAGCAAAACGCAGTATGACGCGAGCGCTTCAAACTAAAATAACATCAATACGCAGCGCGTACTACCTGGGTTCAATTAAACGAATTGAACCCGGGCATCAGCCAATGAAAATACTTACATTTTCACAGCTGTTTAAGAATAATGTTTCAAACTTCAACTGTAAAATTCTGTGATTACTTAAGTACTCACATTCTTATATTTATTTCAGAAACACATTGGTACTTTGTCATTATGACAATATTGGTAATTAAAAGTAACAAGCAAACTTTACTTGGTAATTTATATCACTAATTAAGGTCACGTGTGTGACATTGGTGGTTACGTGTGTGACATCTCCATTGGCTTATAACACAAAATTGGTGACTATTGTTAATGTGCACCAAAAATGAAGTTGTAATAAAATCTTGTGTGTTTCCATATTCTCAACTATTTAAAACACTTTCATTACAATGCCATCAGTAATAACTTGGAAAGAGCAATGATACTCCTAGTATACAGATTTCCTGTGTTGAAATAGTGCAAGTCTGCAAAATTTGGCAACTTCACCCCAAACTTTCAAAAAACACATGGAAATCAAGTTTAAGCCAGTCTTTATTAAAATTAATTGTTGTTTTCTTGTTTAAACTGATCATATTCATATTTTAACCGATAATAAAAGTTAACACTGCTACCTTCTTCAATATGACCAGAAATTTATGTCCTTCAAATACTAAAATGGTGAGCGCCGGTCACGTGTGTGGCAGTAATTAGCACATCGATAACTTTTGAAAGAAGAAAGATTCTAAACCATTTATTTTGTATAACCGAAGGTACATATAAACTGGTTTTTGACATGAAATACGAACATTACTGAGACAGTGGTTTTCTAGTAATAAAAACTTCTTTGTCTTTTTGGTCATGTGTGTGACATACCAAAGTCAATTAAAATTCTTCGTTAATTACTTGTCTAAATCCTATAAATTTGTATTTTTTCAACATATTTTGAATATTGAAGTCCGTGCAATACTTTAGGCAGTATTTCAAACAAAAATTAATAGCTATTCAATATAAAATTAAAGAAGCAAAATGGTGTAATAATCTTACTTTTTTATCCCAAAATATTAACACATTCATTTATGCAAATGAGGGTGTTTGAGTTGAAGATAGTGTTTAAAAATATCATGCAGGAAACTTGAAAGGGTGGTTAACGTGATAATGTAAAGAAATTTGAAATACCATTAACTTCATTTTTATCAAAAAGGTTTACTTTTTTGAAGAATAGCCCAAATGTGAGAAATTGGAGCTACTTAAACCTCTTGTGAATTACTGCCATGAAGAAATAAATACAAATATGCTGATCATTGCTGATTACCTCGTGATATGGACGGCATTACATTATGCTCTCTCGGACCAATGACTAACACTCACTGGTCAAAATAAAGCCTGAAATATGTGCACTGATAAAATTACCTGTACCATCAGGTTTTGTTTTTGGGGTCGAAGGTAAAAAATTAAATTAATTGAGGCATGTTCAAACTGCCTTTAAAAGTTTTCAGAGAAAGCTTTATTTCAGATAATAAATAAAATATCATTTACTATCTCATTCACGAAAAACGATGGCAGAAACCACAAATATTTCAGGAAACACGTGTAATTTATTTAATGATAATGCCTTTTAAAAGGTTTATATACGGAAAAGATATCGCCAAACAAGCTCAGGCTATCTGGCTATACGCTATCTTGGAAAACTGGAGGGGATTATACATGGGCCACACCCCTGAAAAAGTGAAGGATATAACGCCCATCCACCTTGATTTCTCTCAGCCTACGAAAAACAAAACAAACAAACAAACAAACAAAAAATTGAAGTTTTCTCCAATCATTTTCATTTCCTAGATGTGGCTTTGGTGCTTTTTCCTCGCTGTTCATATTCATAGGCACAACTTTTTCCAATTGACGAATATAATCGCAAAGAATCTATGAAAGAGCCATTATAATCGAGACAGTGGAATACATGTGTGGCCCGACCCTGGTAGTCTGGTCTTCAATCATCCCAGAAACACTGTCAAAACACACTTATTTTATAACAAATCGACAAACATTAAATTGGAAATCATGTGTTTTCACAATAATGTGCGTGAAGACATGTAACTCTATCAAGGAATATGCCGACCCGTAGGTCACATGGTCCTGTCGGGTTCTACACATTAAACGGCCAATAACCCGTGAAATCGGCACATTCTTGATTTCATAACGATATAAACAGACTTAAAACAAGGCCTGTGGAACTTTTCAAACACACTAGAAAGTACCTTATGTCCTCGGAGGCCACTAAAATGACACCGGAGAAGATCTGTTGAGATAAAAACACATCAAAAACGAAAATAAGGGCATAAGGAAAACAAAGAAACTCATTTTTTGAGGAATACTAAATGAAATGCTTTGATATAATTTATCAAATATTTCTTACGGCACTGCTTCATTTTTCATTCCGCGATGAAAATTATAATAACTTTATAAGTAATACTAGGGTACTATATAAACACTTTTAATATTTGATACGACAACATTTAGATAGGAAACACTACTAGTTAACTACGGTGGGGAACCCTATAGAAAACCTTGTCCCCTACTTTACTCCATTTTAATTGATATTTTGTATTCAGAAGAAAGTTATATTTTTTCATTACCCCAGTGAAATTTAGGGCCCGGAAGTGTTTCCTTTTTGTTATAAAGAAATATGTCCCCAAACGTGGTCGCCAGCAATTAACACACACTGTCTATGGGCAAATTTAGTACACGTTCTGCTTCAACTATCCAAGCTGGCCGAGTTAATTACACATTGTCAGCAGATGTTTTTGGTGATATCCTTCTACGCGAGGGCGAACAAAAATAAGAAATTCGGGCAATTGGTCGGGTCGCCCGCCTTTAATTGACATAGTAATCGTATTGAAGCTTACATTACTTCTCAAGGTGCATAGGTTGGATATATTTTACATTCCTTGAGACGGCCACAAATCATATCTTGAAGGGATTGAACCCCTTGACCTTCCGGTTTTGCAGGGGGTTTGTGGTTTTTTGTTTTTTTTGGATTAGTAGCTAGGGGTTCTATCACTGAGCTAACCAAGGCGTTGTATCGTATTTAGCCTATAAGCTATAACGTGGGGCCCAAGATCCCAAACTTCAGCTTCTTTAGCGGCAAGATAAATATCTAGCGAATTAAAATCAAAGTGATATGGTATTATCTATTCGCTTGAATTACATGTTAATCGATTGACATATTAATATTTATATAATTGCATTTCCTCTATCTTTTACAAAGTAATACAATCAGAACATTTTTGACTTTCAATATGTCATAAAACATTTAGAAATTTATTGAACAATTGTTCGTAGATCGTGCAAACATGTCCATCCAGTGACATAATGGTGCGTTCAACTCTTCGCTTTTCGTTTTGGCATTGATCTATCTATTGGTAGACTAGACTAGTGCAAGATTAAGGCCCCGTTGCCCAGTGGCGGATTTAAGGAATAAGGACCTGTCGAAGTTAAGGTGGGGCGAAGCGACGCAATGTCCCACTTCAGTGCGACTGTGGTGTATCTGAGGGGGCCCTGAGAGTAACTCTTTTAGGGGGGCCCTGTCGGCATTGCTGACACTGCTGACTCTTACTTCCCCACTGCGCGTGGCCGTTGTTTTCACACCTCTGCCTTGAAGGTTTTCATGATTACAATCGTCCACACAGACATTAGCAAGATTTATAACCATACATGAATTCGTGTACTTTACGCGAGCGTCGAAATCTTTTATTCTATCGATCCATAAACAAAATAATAAAATACACGCTTCGCGCATGGACATTTGATCCTACTACTAGAAGAGATGAACTGAGCCCACGGACGGTCACCATTACTAAGGAGTGCCAGTCTCTGTGAGGTCCTCCCCTCACGCACGCACACACCCACACTTACACCACACACACCCACCTTGCCCGTGTACATGTGGATGGGAATGTACTAGCTACTGTAGATTTTGTTATGGACACTGGAACAAAAGAATTCCCACATTTACACAATGCGTATGACAACTTTAACTGCCTACTGTGACAGCGATTGGAAGATGGAATTCGGCAGTTGTTTTGCACTCAGTACTAACATGACTAAAGCAGTTTGTCGCTATCATGGTATATTGACCCAATCAAAGAATGATTCATACGTGTCTACCCATGCACGAATTGTGTTTTCTGTTTTATACATGATAAATCAGTCGTAGGCACCCAAGTACTTATTGTCACCAGCGAAAATGGTTGGATCAGGGCGGCATGGCATTTTAACATAGGGCGTTACAAATACAATAGTCAAACGACTTTGCTATTGTCCACTCCCCATTCCCTGCACATGTCTGCCAGTGAAATCCGATGAAACTCGGGCCTATATGATAGCATATGAGAATTCAATTCCGTGATTCCGGTAATTGACAAAGTTATATTTTTCCGAGCTTCCTTTCTTAAAACAGAGAGAGTAATACGTACACAGACTTTTTTTGTAGCACACAATTCAATTAATGATTTAGGGATGCTTTGAACTTTGTTGGATTTCTATAACTTCAGAGACCACGCTTTTTCAAAACTTAAATTCATCACTTTTTAACTCGTTGTTTTTTAACACCAAACACCTTTCCCGTCATATTAGACCAACATAGATATGTAGTTGACATTCAGCAACAATAAATACCTGAGTTTAATTATGAATTCAGTATTTTGACCTCAAATCAGGACATTTTACAGAGTGTTTTCCACCAGCTCTTGATGTCACAGCGATTCCCCATTAGCCCGAGCTAGCACACATTTTGAACCATCTCAAGTACTACAGTTTGAGTTGATTAATAGGTAGACCAACTGACAGGGACCCCTGAAACATATTTTCTTAAGTGCCACAAAGGGGGCCTTAAGGAGAGGGTGCCAAGACAAAGTTTGTACAGGGGTCAAATTTTATAAATTGATCCAATCGTGCTGAAAAGTATACCATTTTATTTGTCTAGCCACCAAGATTCATGAAAGGTATCGTTTGTACTAATCTACAACGTAAGAGTTTAAGCGTTCTAGGCTAAAACAACAAGTCAAAAATCATAAAAGGGTCAATTTCATTTGTACCTGTGTCTAAATTTTTTTAAGTTGCTTCGATTTGGATAAAAAATGTGCCAATTATTGGTGGATATCATAGATCAAAAATAAGGAATAGTTTTGGAGTGTCACAAATGCTTTCTTAAGACGTCGGGGAACCCCAAGGTCAGCCCCATTGATGCAATGGCGTTTGACCTTCTGTGGCCCCCTACATCGGTTAACTAAGTATTTTAGACAGGTCAAAACTATTCCTTATTTTACCCTACGAACTCCTTCAATAATTTGCACCATTGTTTTTAATCTAAATCGAGCAACTTTACAATTTGACCCCTGTACCAAACTGAAATTGGACCCTTTTATTGCATTTTGCTGTTTTTACCTAGTAACTCTAAAAGTTACGTTGTCGATAGTACAACTATACCTTTTCCTGAATCCTTGGGTTAGACAATACATGGTATATTTCACCATGATTGGATCAATTTTAAAATTTGACGCGTGTACAACTTTTGTCTTGCCCCCCTCTACTTAAGGCATCATTTGCTGCACGTAAGAGTCATGTTTCCGGGCGGGGTCCTGTCAGTCTGTCAACTATTTAATCACTCAAACCTTTTGTACTTTGATGTGTGTTACAAATGTATGTTAGCTACCGGGTTACATTGCCTTCTCGTGTAACAGAAATAACTCATGTTGGCGTGACCTCCTGATTGCCTGTAAATGAAGAGTCGTCAAACTCCCAGATATATTGAAATTTCATCAATATCTACAAAACTTTTTGGTACAGGACCTTTTAAATAGAACGCATAATCGTTGGGGTGTATGTCTTTATTTTTTTGCCATATTGAGCAAAACACGACTATCGAATTCTTTTCTGGATATGCAATTGCTTTCCTTCTGTTACTGATGTTTCGAATCATAAGCTTAAACTGGCATGTTTGATTCTGAGTGAAAAATTTGTAAGTAATATTAGATTAATTTAGAATCAGAGTCTCTGCGTGTATGTATTGAAGCCTAGTGGCTCCATTTTAGCTCCATCTTAACGGTGGAAGAAGAATTTGGAAAGCAATGTTAATAAAGTCACATTTTCATTGCCATATTTTACAATTTATCATCTTACTGGAGAACATACAACCGGGGACTTAAAGTTAAGGGTAGGTGTAGGTAGAAATTGTATTGAAGTTTACAAGGGTGAACTGCAACCGCGTTAGTTTTCTATGTACACTTTTAGGGCTCTTGGGCTGTAGTACAAGCCGAGTACAAGAACTAATATTCCATACTTCTGGAAACCAGCAAAATTGATGGCTTAACAATCTGACAGTGATCGTGGAAAGTTACTCGCCCAGGCCTAGATGTCTATCACTCACTAACTCCTTGATTTTGTAATAATAGATATGGAACTACATGTTTTCGAAATAATTACCATTCGGCATCAATTCATTTCCGCGCAGACACACCTGTACGGCAACACAGCAAATGGACGACTTTCAATTATCCGGAAGGATCGTCAGGGATAGGGCGAGCTTTGGCGCGTAATCTGCGAGATTCGCTCCGGTTACAGACCAATTTGCCGCCGAGTTTCATCTTCAATATGTGACTGTTCTATTTTCTACAAAATAGGTTTCAAGCATTGATTGGGCTTACATATTAATCCACACACTCCATCCTTTTGGAGCCCTATATCCCGATTATACTTTGTGGTGTTTTGGCCGACTGCTGATGGATACTCGCAATGCCTTGAGTCTTGATAGTTGCAACGAGGGTCGACCGGGCCATCTTCGGTCATGTCGGTGTGGTAAATAATACTTAATATGTAGATGATTAATCCCTGTGGGAAAATGACGTCTTGTTGAAAGTGATTAAGCCTCCTCTATCACATGAGAGTGCCACATGGTTTATTTTTTCAGTATAGAAAATCTTGTTACAAGATTTCTTTCATGTAAACTTTCAAAAACTCTTGCAAGCAGAAGTGGGTGCGAAACTCTTTTAACAACTCTAGAATCCATGCTATGCCTTCTGTGTTGAAGTGAGTAAGTGCAAGTAGGAACATTTGAACATGGTGAGTATTTATAGGGAATGCACATAATGCACATGCCAAATGTAAACATGATGGGGAGCGATTGCTCTCCTACTCGCTACAAGAGAAAAGTTAGTAATAAGGAACAGTTTACTGTATCCCAACATTACCATTAAACATAATACAAGTACAACATGCCACACCAGCAGTAAGAGATGCGACCAAATTTGATTTCTGTCACTCTTTTTTTGTAGGGACAAGCATTTGGTTCTTCCCTCTTCTCAGCCATCTCACAGAATGACAGAAGAGGGTATTTCTTAACTCAACTTAATTTTTTTGGAGAGAGGGCAGTTGTTTCGACAACTTTATTTCTTCAAAACTACGTATAGCCCCTTGAAATATAATGTAGCGTCCCTTTCCGTGCAGAAGCAAGTTTGAAGAGATGTCGAATGAGCAATATAAATGTTCGTGTTGGAATTCTCTATATCCTCAGCTCATTCGAGTGCACTCTATCAAATCCATATGAAACAATTATATTCCAAGTGGGTAAAAGTTAAAAAGCACTTGGGCCTACAGCTTGTAGACTTGCACAAAATGGTATTTTGAAACATTTTATTTCGGATTACACTACCAAGAAATTAAAGGGGTATTGCGGGCATAAAAATTGGACCTATTCCTGCACGTTTTAGGAAAAAATTTGCGGCTGGCGCAGCCAGTATGATTGGTATAATAATTGTCAGTTTTTTAAGGTAAATTGTGTTTCAATGACTTTTAATTGATTTTCATTTCTCATATACCTCACAAAAATGCACAAATCTTCGTTACAAATTTGGTGTAAGTCCATACCCATACCAACTATCAAACGGGCCAGTATGTGCGGCGGTCAAGACCCCTGAGTTCACGCCTCTTCTGGCAGTTCTTTAGACCCTCTGTTCAAGTATGCTTCAGTTCTTAAGACCCCTATTTTGCCACAAATTTTGACAGTTCTTCAGCACTACATCCTCTAATTTGAAATTTTGACTACTTAGTTCTCCAGGTAGACAAGGATGGATATTTATTAATCTTTCCCTGCCAGCGCACACAAGTGTTGAAACACCTTTCGAACCTAACACCTATAGATGATATCTAACGCTCCTCTACCAACCCAGTCTTGATAGTTCAGTTGGTTAAGGCGCCGCTCCGTGCTAGTAAATACGGAGGTCGTCGGTTCGAATCCGGTCACGCGCACATGGGTTTTTTCAACACTTGTGTGCGCTGGCTATCTCCAGGGAAAGATTAATAAATATCCATATTCTAATTTGGCCCAAAATTCAGTTCCCAAGTTCAAAATTTGGCTCAAAATTCAGTTCCCAAGACCATAAACTGAAAAAAAAGTTCCAAAAGACCCTACTTTCGCAAAAATTCAGGTTCTCAAGCCCCAAGTTCGGCGTTTTGCGCCGCACGTGACACCCCTACCAACCCAAAGTTGAGTGCTCCTGAAGATGGCATCTAAATCTAAAACAGTTATCTCAATGAAAAATTCTGGCTATGATTAATCTAATTAACATGCAATTACTATTTATGTATGCAATTATCAGGAATTAGTAGATAAGGCCAAGAGAAAACAGTTTGTAGGCTCAGAAGACCGCGCGCATTTTGTTTAAAATTGGTCTTTTAGCGCATTATTATTTTAGTTAGGTTTTTGCTCACTCCATTTTTTTAATTTTCAGAAAAAATGAAAATTCGGCCGCAAAGCGGCCGAACAAAATGAAAAAGTGAGTCAACAATGCAATAAAAAAATCCCGCATTTCGCATTAGCATTTTTCAACAAAAAAAAAAGAAGCGCATTTCACACTTGCATTTTTCACATTTCTTCTGCCAGACAATTTTTTTTACCAATAAGTGTGAAATTAATATGTAATTTACATATAAATAGTATACAATTTTCATGAAACCAATATGCATTTATCGGTAATTAATATGCAACTAATATGAAATTCGTATGTAAATACCTATTATTACTATGTATACTAGTGTATACGGGATATGGGCCAAAATATTCAGATTGGCTGGCATGGTAAGCATAAAAATTGGCAGACTTGGTTTAACATGTTGACAATTCAGTTCACGTTGAGACGTTTGTGTATTGATGATTACAACTTCACAAACATGCTGTATATTAAAACAAAATACATTTCAATAGCGGGTTTGAGTCAAATACATTGATGTTTGCTATGGTAAAAAGAAAATATAATAGATTTGGTTAAAATAGCTACAAACTCGAATTATTTAACTCATTTCTTTTCAAATATATAGATGTGTTACAAATTCAACATGCATACTATTGCTATTGATAGGAACGCAATGCAATAATGCCAGTTTGAACGTGGATTAAACGTTATTAAACCCGTGATGTCATTGTTCCAAAAATAAATTTTGACTGGATTTGCCTAAAAATGCACAAAACACAGACGTTAGAATTGCTTTCAAATACTAAAAAGACGCCACGGGTGAGATGTGTATTTAATTATGTCTAAATAAGGTTTCTTAAAACAGATGATTCCGTCAAATAAAGTTAATTAGCATTGATGAAATATGCATATAGGCAACCAGATACAATAAAACAAATAGCACTGACGCGACGTTTCAGTAAACTTCAAATGCATTGTGCCCGGTATTGTGCCTTTCTTTGCTCATGTTGGTTCTTTTTGTTTTCTTTTCAATGACTTTGTTTTTCGCTTGGGCAATGTACTATATCTAGCATTGACCTTGTGCGCATGACACCGTACTTTTCTCGGAGGTTCGTCACTTCCTCTGGAAGTAGGCATGCGCGCGCATGCTTACTGAGCGGAAACAAATTGATGCGAGTGATGTTCTTTTTGATCGTATCGAAATGTATTATTGTATATACAATAAGTTAGTGGAAATAGGCATTCATACTTTCAAACAACTCAAAGCAGAATCATGAGTCAACTTGACCTGGAAATTAGTATTATGTACTTATTATAAATGATAGAAATGATGATCAAGTGAACTATTTTTTTATTTGGGTTAACGTGTTATGTATGCGTAATCTCTCTAATAACATTGAATTTATTGATAAGAAAAATAAGCGCGATTGCAAGTATTTTACTGACTCAATCCTATAAGAGTTTCTACCTAACTTGATATTATCCTATAGAAATGACCGCGTGTAACCTTGAGAGGGGAACATAATAATGATTGACTCGCGAGAGAGAAGAGGAATTAATAGCGTCGGAAACAGTCGTCAATGTTCGGGCTACAAGTCATGAAAATCGCGTGTTTTTGGTCAAAATAAACTAGATATGCTACATAAATGACGTACGGATGGATGATTGTGATCTCCATAGATAAAAGCCTAATCCCTAGGTACATGCCGCGTGTCTTTATAATATAGAACTATATTGGTCATTTATGTCAATTTCTCGTATTACTTTTAATTTGTCACCTATTTGTAAGTTTCCTGGGTCTGTTCTTTTTCATCTAGCCCGTTGAACTTTGCATGTCTGTATACGTCTGACAGAGCTCGGCTCATGTTTCAAGATATTTCCTTCCACTTCAACAATTTTGTCAGTAAATACAGACAGTAAACGTGGTTGCTGATTTTGAACGTTGAAATCAAATACCAAAATATGATTAAAAGGATTAGAATTTATACAATGTCTGTAGCTAGCAGAAATAAAACGTAAACTGCGAATTGAAGAGTGTCATTTTAGAAATGTCCAAAACAAAACCGGTTTAGTATTAAAAGTTTACGTCGGGTCAGTGGCGCGGAAGAGTCAGAATTTAGGAGGGGGGGGGCATCTGTATTTTATATGTGTCCTATGGGGATCTTCACATATTTATCTTGGGGATGGAGGATGCAGAGGGGTCGCAAAATTTAATAGGGCGTCCCCTCCGTCTCCGCCCCCTCGTTAATTTCCACCGCCTATGTCTCGGGTGCATGATTTGGAAGACTTTGTGACAGTACATTATACTTAACGACTGCATTTGAAATAATTTTGATTATATCAGGCTTCCAAGTGGTGCAAAGAAATCTTTGTATTGTACAGTTACGGTAAAAGTCCCCGGATGTAATACAATATTATTTTGAATATTGTATCGCATCCGGGCATTTTTAGCTAGAACGACATTATTGACTGACTGGTAGACTTTTGGGACTACAGCACTGTCAACGCAAGGTTTGGTTTGAGTCAGCCTGATATTTAGATAATAATAATAATATTGAATGGCTTTTCTTCGTATGATACTAGAATATATTGCACTCGCTAGAAAAATATTGTACTCGTCTTCGACTCGTACAATATTTTTCTAGCTCGTGCAATATATTCTTGTATCATACTCAAAGCAATTCAATATTATATAATTACTTCCGAAGCTGCAATTGTTAAAAAGGCGGAAGAAAACTATAGCAATTATAGACAAGTTTATTTATGTTTGCTCTACCATACCTTTACGTGCGTCCCCGTATAATTACACTATGGATAATTCTAGGCCTAACTTTTGAGTGTTTTGATATTAAGGTGACAAATCCCGACCCTTTTTTCTAACAGGCTATTGAAAACTAAAAGGGTAACGATAAGGATTAGGGTAAGGGCTGTGCTAGAGTTAGGGCTTAGGCTCAGCAGGGTTAAGATTTTGAATTAAAGGATTAAAGGTTAGGGTTAAATAATTATGCAAAAACCTTTGTAGTTTTAGGGCTATAGATCATGGAAATATCCTTTAACCTTCTAGTTATATGGACAGCGGTCAACTTCGCTTGCGTGTGTAACACCCAAATCAACACCAGTCGATTTCCCAGTGGACATGTATATATTTAGATTGATCCGTTTTTGATGTTGGCCATTCAGTGAGTAGGCCTATAGTCCATCAATGACCATGCTGTCACATAACATCACAAAATGATCACGGACCCTGTGAGTGAGACTTTCAGGAATCTCTTATAATTTTCCCTTTACAAACCTTCTATTTAATTTTTTTTTTGCCGCTGTTCTTACGTTTCAACTCAAATCATTAGGCCTACTGCCTAACTTGTTAGTTTAAGACATTCCTTCTAACATAATAACTTTCCATTCTAACATCAGTATCTTTCATCGACATATCGTATAGATCTATCCTTATTTTTGCTGACTGTCAGGGGCAAACTAGCATGTGGGTCGGCCTGGGCTTGTCACGAAGTTTCCCTAAGGTAGGCAACCTCTTTAGCTACACGAGCAAACAGATTTTCAACGAAATTGGAAAATTCAGTTAGACTAACGTACTGAAGGCTCGGCCATAAAATATGTTATTGCACATTAAACCAACAAAAATATAAGCATTGACGTTAAAATAATTTGCATACAACCACACACAACAATTAACGAATGACGTTGTATTGACATCATTTTTCCTGATGCGCGCTGATATGCGGGCCATGCGCTGGTCTTATGTTGCCACTAACCCAATCCTGATGTGTGAAATCGAGGTTGTAGAATTAACCATTTTTGCCAATAAATTGGTTGCCTCCTCTTTGTTCTTTTCTGCTACCCTTCTCCCCCTTTTACGCTTCCTTTTTTTTATCTTCTCTTTCTCAGCGCTTTGTATCCTTTTGGTCAAAAGGCGCTTTTACAAATGTATGTATGTATGTATGTATGTATGTATGTATGTATGTATGTATGTATGTATGTATGTATGTATGTATGTATGTATGTATGTATGTATGTATGTATATATGTATGTATGCTTAATTTCTTAATACTCTCCTCAAATGTATGGAACAAAACAGTCAATGGATCTTATAATGTATAGTTTGTTAAGGAAATGCAATCTCGCATGATTAAAAGTTTCTAAATGTGGTAAGGGAATGTACATGTAGGGTAAGGCTTTGTTGCCTATTTATGGGTCTAATGACTGTAAATTTATATTATCGACAAAAATAGAGATGCAATTTTGACTTCAGTGTTCAAGCATTTCCTTTAAAGCACACTGTAAATTTCCAGAAGTCTGTCATGACTTTTTGAGAAATCAAGTTGAACAAGCATTAAATAAGTGTTCCAATATGAACTACTAACCCTTAAAACTTATTCCACCTAAACTGAACCCTTTCCGCCTATTACTATCTTGATAATGTTTCCGATGGTCGAGGATTAATATCATTTAACGTTGTGTGGTCCATATCCTAAGTTAACCTTAACCCTAACCCTTGTCGGGTGTAAATGCTTGGCGGGACAATAAAGATTCCTGTTTTATATATTTGTTTTGACCTCTGTTTGGGTCACGAGGTTTTCATTAGCGTACTATTCTAGCTTAGTTCTTGGTAAGTTCAAAATGATTCCTTATTTGAATTGTTCAGAATATGATTGTTGAGTGGTATTTCAAGTTAGACTGGAACGACACGATATAGAGATGGGTGCTAATTATAATAGAGCACTTTTAAGTTTGGCGTTTTATTTCAGTATTATCACTCTTAAAATACGGTGTTAGTTGACAAATGGGGTAAAATCATGCACAGATTGGTGTCACTATAGTTGACCGTGTGACAACAATTTAACGTTGTGTACCGTTTTAACACCACCCTGTGCCAAATTTGACCCTATTTGTCAACCATGTTCCCTCCTTATACCGTATTTTTAAGATTGTGAGGGTTTATAAGATAACATGTATAAAAATGAGATTTTTCAACAATAGAGTTCTCGATTTTTAATGTCCATGCATTTGACATTTCTATAGTCATATACCCTCAAATACAAAGTGATGGCTAAATTGTGTTTCTAAGACAAAGTTTTGCTGTGTGAATTTGATGACAAAAGTCTCTTTGCAAACAGATGAATGAGGAAAGAAGTGCACGCGAGGCATAAACCTAGGCTGGAAACTAAGAAAGAGTTTCTGATAAGACATAGCAGAGATCAGCCAGTAAGCAACGCGTTATGTAAACATAGTTACAGACATAGCAAAGGCATGTTGCAAACTTAGGTCTTTTGAACTTATATTTAATTTATCCAATCTACCAACTCTATATACAGACTTGATAGCTCAATTGGTTAGAGCGCCGTAATACAAAGGTTGTCGGTTCGAATCCGGCCTTAGGGCACTTTTTTTCGCTGGCCAGATCCAGGGAAAGAAAGGTTAACATATAATTAGGACAAACAGTTTCCTGACTACATTTTCATTATTCATGTTATTCAATGAGATAATTGAAGAAGAAAAGGGGAAACCAAGGTAAATAAAAATCAGCCAAGCGGCAGCCAAGATGGAGAGCTTTGAAATTCGCCATGATTCAAGCTTTGGTTTGGGACTTTCACGACATATTGTATCCATTGCAGTATTACTGTTGTTTCGGAATGCCAGTGTGGTCTGTGCAGTAAAATTGATGAGCTTATAATGACTGCTTCAAAACGAGCATCTGCCATCGAGTGAGTCAACTTCAAGCAGTGCATGAAAATCTAGGACCTAAAAGTAATCGAGGCCGCAACCCTTCTGACCCTCGCCTCTTTTCACTCCTATTGCCGTTTTAACGATTCATCCTTCACCGCCGATTGCCGTGGTCTCTTTCTGCCTTCGGGCCGTCAGGTAGCGAATGTTTGCCCCGTGTGTCGGCGCCGTGATTTCCGCAAAAGTTCATCTTTTTTGTCACCGTCGCTGAGAAAAGTCAGCGCTAACGTGTGTGTGTTTAACTACATTGGCATATAATGTGTAGTCCATACATCAACAGTGGCGCTTGGTTAGCATTTCGGAAATGTCATGTTCTACTTGTGCATATGTAACCCAATGAACTCGAGGCCTATTTAGATTAGCGTCAATCTGCTTTAAGGAAAATGTTTAGTTAGAAGAGTCATTGGTTAGATCAGCCTCCTGTCCTCCAAACAACCTACCGTCGCGCCATGAACCTTATAAATAACCTCAAAATTGTGATGATTTCAAGAGTTGATTATGATTAAAAACGTTCAAACATGTCAAAAATCTAAAATCGAAGCCAAGTTGAATCAGAGACAATGCCATTTCAAAGCAATACTCACAATCAGTGTCGTCAACGTGGTGATATGAGCTCGTCAAAGAGGGCGTCATCAAACTTTGCAGAGTTCAGCAAACGACATGTGCAGGATCGAATACTGCATACTGTAATATCGAGAGATGGTTGAGATGACGATGGTGGAGATATGCAATAGATGCGAGTGATTCTCGTCTAAGTGTACGTTGATGATGCTGATTTGAGGTCATGCTGAGGTCATAGTTTTCATTTTAGATATTAAACGTCACAAAGCAAAGAGGCATGGGAGGTATGATGATACAACGAACACTGATCCAGAAAACCGCGCCGGAGTATCCAACGCAATGTCTACATTCACATGTTTTTATGAGAAGAGCTTTCAGTTTTAGCCTGGGTTTTTGTTTTTGTATAAATATGGCAAAAGTCTGCAAAGTTTCTTAACATTTCAGCTCAATCATTTAGCATTTTTGTTCGTCCTATATTTTTGCCCATTTTGACCGTACCATAACAGATTAATAGCAGCTATACAAAGCTTATGAAAACCACGGATGAAAATATTTATACTTTTCGTTATAAATTTCACACAAGATTCCTAATTTTCATAAACGCAATGCAGATTTCTTGTAAATTGAACAAAACCACCAAATAAGGGTTAAATTCGTGTAGCTTTTCCGGAAGAGGTGCAATATATACAGTGGCGTAGCCAGGTGGGGGCAGAGAGGGGCAGAGTGCCCCCTCTGAAAAAATGTTTTGAGGGGGAAATCGGGAAATAAAACACTGATCAGCCCTTTTTCGGATTCTTTTCCATGCGACCGGGAAATGTTTGCTTGTGATCGGAAATTTGATGCACCTACCGGGAAATTGCCCCCTCGGAACCACTGGGTGGCTATACGCGCCTGAATAGTATACAACGAAGGGCAGTCGTAACACCGGCAGGTTTAGCTCACACGCCCTTCTCTACATGTATAGCTGTCAGCTAGGTTTAGCGCTGTTGCTTGCGGAGTGAAAGCTGAATCGTGGCGTATATTCCCAGCAAACAAAACAGTTTAAAAACAGTTTGCCATTAATGTTCTTAAAGCTTTTAAAATTGTAAAATGCCTCTTAGAAAGGTTGTGAAACATTCTTCTTTAGAACATTTCAAATATTTCTAAAATGATAAAAAATGATGTTTAAAATTTTAACAATTTGTTAAATGATCATTTTTATATCATTTCTAAGACCTCTCTCAATCGTTATTAATAGATAACGTAGTTGTGTTCGCTTTGCTGTCGAGTTTTGGAAGTAAAACTCTCAGGATAGGTATAACTATGATCCTACTTTCTTTTGAACACTATAATGTTCAACCTTTGAACACATCGGTCCGATGTTACAGAGGTGTTCAAAATTGAACACTGGTGTTTAAAGATTGAACATCCAGATGTCATTCACGATTAAAAACCCATTTAAAATTGTTGCCAGGTTTGTTTAGAAAGAGGGGACTGGTTTGAATGCATAAATGCATGGTTCCAATTTGTAACGTCCATGTGATATAACCCGATGAATGTTGCATTTGACCATAGTCGTTCAGAGATTAAATACTGTTCATTTTTTCAAAGATTCATAATTTGGCATTTTTATGGTGACCAGGGTCAGTTGAAAGGGGTAACAAATGTTATGTTACCAAATGTTAACAGGTACCAGCCAAGTTTTGCAGATATTGATATTTTTTTTTTGTTTTCGGGCTCCCCCTATCTGTATCCCGTACACTTGCTATAGGCTTTCACCATTCGTTAGTATTACATGGTTTGGAAAAGTGCGGTGGCAAATATCATCAACGGAGTGGAGATGGAGAGGGGCGTGTGGCATATGCCTTCAAAACAGTTAGAATGGTGCTGGTATACCTCCTTTCCCACCATTTTTGACCAGATATACCTGTATGGTGTTCAATATACCATCCTTATTCACAAGGACTACGTTACATCGGTTATTCAATTTCGAGAAATCTTACACACGTACATGTTATGTGGTTTATCAGAAAAATATCGACACAGGGGTGTCAATAGTTGACATGTTTTTTAGTAAATTTTGTTCTGATAAATGTCTATTAGGACAACATCAGACATGTCCAATGTAAATTGTGACATATAAGGTAAGAAGAAATCGTTACTTTGCGTGGCATCTATTAATTTAGGCAAAACATCTGCTGATATTTGAGCGTGTGGTCAATATGCTGACGACGAGTTTTGTCATTTTGGTCCGGTAGACGTCGTGATTTGTCAAGAGATTGGATCCTATCGCCACTTCACTGCAGTACATGTTGACATGACCACTGCTATTGATTTCATATTGCTTGTCGGATATATTTAAAACCAAGCCTGTATACAATCATAAATGATATAAATACATCGACATTCAGTTTATGAAATTCTCTGTGAAAATAATGGATGTAAATACGATAGATAACAATTTGCAAATTAACACATCTTGAGCTAAAGATATTAACATTACTAAAACAAGACTAGGTCACGAAGTAAGTTTTTTGGTTTTGAAAAAAAAATGGTGTTGTTGTGGTGCACCAGTTCTCCGCTTGAATTACATGTATTACAAATTTATTTATTGAACGAACTTATTTTAAAAAGGTTGAAAAAAATATTTTCAACTGCGATTAATTAGCCGTAACCTTACTTACAAGAAGCTCATTTTTGATTGTGTTAACTTGTGACAAGGCTGTCGAATTTACGGGAAGTAAGAAATGTCAAGAAATCCAAGTTTAACGATTTCCTGTTTTTTCCCATTGACAGGAGTCAAGCTATTAATTTGATCAGCTGTAACTAATTTGTAGATAAATAAGATAATTTCTGTAGAACCTACACTGTAAATCTTTTGGTCAAAACGGTTTGCCCAAAATATAAAGTCTAAATTATCATTGGGCAATTTGACCCAGAGTTGGGCACACGTTAAACTGTTGGGCAATAGGTAACCTAACATTGGGCAAAAAGTCAGCTCCAAAATATGAGTTGAGCAAACTTTACGCAACGTTGGGTCCATTTTGCTTTGTAGACTATTGATACTTGAACAACAGTTGTAAAGCTGTTGCCCAACATTTTGGTAGTGTAGTATCCCATGGAAGAAATACTCAATTCAGGCTTGAACATGTTGAATTCGCCTACATTTCCCGATGCTCTTTTAACTGCTGTGATTTTGCTGTATACTAGTCATATTTTACACTAAAAAGTTCCAGCAAGACAGAGGTTTAAGTTTAACAGCAGTGAGTCAGTGGGTGAGATAGCCTCGCCAGTGAGATTCAAGGATGGCTCTTCTGGGACTAGAGGTCCATTGTAAAGGATGCTCCAACAAAGTTAACTTTTAAGAAGGACTCCGGAGAAAAAATAAAAAGGTTTATTGTAGATATGTGTGTATAGGGCCGACCCAGAAAGACTGAGCATCAGAGGATATTGGATTGTGAAGAAAATAGATCGATATGACAGTGACGTCGCGTCGTATTTTGCTGGTTCTCAAAACAGACGACTCGCAACTTTAAAAAAAACAGCAGTGAGTGTTTATACACGATACAGTACGATTACCAAACAAAAAATGGTTATTTCTTCACAACCCGGTATCCTCTGATGCTCAGTCTTTCTGGTTTGGTGCAATACACCCATATTTACTATTTTTTTCTCTCCGGAGTCCTTCTTTAATAAAACTGTTTTACGTGATCCACAATGCATTGAAAACTTCGTGATATACGCATGCGTGGTAGCTTAGGCTGACAAACAAACAAACACAAATAAAACTGAATAATTTACTATGGTCTCCAATCAAAGGCGAATTATGTATAAGGCCCACAAGATATTGATATTGATACATTAATTGTTCAAACTATTTTATCTCAAGTTAGTCACAACTACTCATAAAAACTTCCTGTAAACAAGTACCAGGTTCAGTGACTTCCAACTGGTATGCAAAAGACTCATTTTGTAATATTATAGATTGGAATTAATTACTTCACCCATCCCCAAACACTTCCTGTAGCATAACTAATATCAGAATTTTGCAATAATAATAATAATAATCACACACATATATACGCCCATATATGTCCATTGATCGACAAGGCGTTTTTTTTGTCGCCTGTGTCCCTGCCCAAGACTGGCAGACAGTTACTGATTTCACAGGCTACAGTTACATCAACAAACTGGTTCTCAAACACAAACTAACGGGTCGCTAAATTAATCGACTTGTTATATTACGTCAATACAAAAGCCGTCAATTTTGAGTATTCCCTTGTTTTTGCGAGACTGGAGAGTGAGTTGGTGTGACGATTAGCTCAGCACGCAAGACAGGAGTTACTTCCGCGAGGCTTTTGTTAGTGGGCATGGCGTGCGTTGATTGCGACGACGGTGACTCCTAGATCATTTTCGTCAGCTTTTCGTCATGTGTGTCGTGAGAAGTTCTTGTTTCAGATGCACACATTAAAAACAAGGGTTGTTTCCAACAGGCCCATAATAATTATAACTTACTTATATATTACCTGACGTACTTCATTTTTACGCCTATATCTTTGTGGTGCCGAGTATTGAGTAATCGCAGTGAAACTTAACGGATGTAATCAAGTACTCAATGCAGTAACTTTAAGACAAGACTTAAAGAGAAAAGAATGACAAAAGGCGCCCTCATGTTCTAATTCCATGAGCTGTAACTCAATTTTCACTTTACAATTAACATTATCGAGGACATTTACTCGCCAGGTTACATTAGGTCTAACTGGCAATAATATGATCTAATAATCACAAAAGAAATAATTTAAATGTATAAAAACAACAAAAGCAAACATAAATAAACAGACGCAAACTGCGTTACTGTGCGTCTTACGATATCTGTTATCATAATTATGATAATTATCAATACTCTTAATGGGTTCTTTGCGGCCATTTTCAAATTTAAAATGGCGGCGTGATATGACATCTTTACCATCGGGAGGCGATATGATTTTTAATACAGTTGTGAATTAACCTCTATACTCGTATTCACCGGCGACGTTCACGAACGAACATACTTTGCCGTACATTTGGGATGAACAGTTTGAGGTTTGTGTATGAGCTTAGTCAGCTTATGGTTCCACAAGACTGTTGTTTAAGCAAGGTCTTTCGCCAAATCGGTTGAAATAGCAGAGTGACTACAAATAGGAATGTTAATGGTTGGAATCCCTGTTAAAGGTGCTATGTAGTGATTTCATATAGATTAGACACTCAATAGATTCCCTACCTCTTATATGGTTACAGAAATAACATAAAATGAAAACAAAAGGTGATTTGTATATTATAGGAAATTAGAAATTTCACACTTTCTCAGCTTAATCCTTTCAGTCAGTGGAGATAGACAACTTTACACCAGTGCCAAAATCAGAATTTTTAGGGACACCTGTTATTTGAAATCTCTCGTTGCACATTTAACCCTGTACTTAGTTTTAACCATCCATAGTTTTAATTATCAGCGCAATAACACAGTATGACGAGTTTATACATTTTGACTACAAGAAAGAGCACCTCTTGGAGTAGAACAATTAGTTGGATAACTATATACACATTATGAAGTGTTTTGTTTCATAAGCCTGTAAAAGCAGCGATCAATTGGCATACTTTCAAAGAAAATATAAATTGGTAGATCAAGTTTATTTCACACCATTCAAATTCAAGTACTTAAAACCTTTGAAAGATTTGCCGTAAAACGACCTAATTGAATACCCCCTTTCAGAGCTGTACCATATAAAAATCACGTCATTGCTTATCAAATGAAATAAATAGGAAGAATTGTTTTCCGCTTAATGAGCAAGGAAAATATCGTTGTTCAGCCTACTGACCACTGGTCAAACACTTCGATTGTCTTTATGGCACGTATGTGTCGGCATTCGAGTGACCAATGTTTTTCCCCATCATTGGTTTTGACCATGACATTGAGATCGCCGGTGTGTGTGACCGTGTGAGGCTGATTAGCTCATTGCTGTGATAGGACTGCTGTAGTCCCAGTAGTCCTACCCGAACGGACGTTAATTAAACTAGATATTGTATATTGTACTGTCACAAGTTTCGAATACTACTAGATTTCAACGGTGTGGACATTAACGCCAGCGGTATCTAGATTAAACTTGTATATTAATTGATATTTTCATTTAATATTCAAAGGTTCGATAAATGAGAAATATCGAAGTTATCTCAAGAAGATCCCCATCACCAAGTTACTCAGAATTATTCTTTTGGATTTAGTCATTTGGAGCTTTCATGGTTTGAGGTCAAATGTCATCCAGAGGTCGTTTGGGGTCATTGTTGAAAAATACTTAAAATGTTGTTTCTTGTACGTGAATGAATGGGTACATCGCGTCACTACCGCTGCTCAGTATGAGGTCAAAGGTCATAATGTGGGTCATTTGAAGGCATTGTTGAAAAAATACTTTTCCTGAAAGGTTCAACCTGACTTCCTCATCTATTTGTATTGGAAAAGGTCAGTCGTGAGAGGTCGAAGGTCATTAAGATGTCAAAATGTCATGCCATTTTAGTTTTGCACCACGATGACGCTAAGTATGTACATGAGCACAAGTTGATGCAACATCAACATTAGAAACAAACGACAACTAGAATTCGGATTGGACATCGTATCCTGCAACATTACTCCGATTGAAGTTCGTGACACGATCGACTGGGAGCTCCTGATGGTACGGCGCCGGCCACTGCAGACACATATGTAGGTATTCTTTAAAGAGCATGGCTAAAATAGATTCAATCAAAATGAAATCAATGGATGGAAGCGACGTGTTAAGCTGTGTTAACGAGTACCCAATATCATGGTCATGTTTAAGGGAATACCGTGCGGCGTTTCACTCAGACGGTTTTTCGCGGAACCTGCTGCGAATACGCTGCGTCTCAGCGCGGCCCTATGTAGGTCAAGGTCAACGTAGCCATAGGAACATCCGAAAGCAAGCAAGCCAAACTCTCCGAGTAGTCCATTGGTTGCGTGTCACCTTAACTCTTTACTTTAACTCTATACATTATGCTCAGTGCTACCTCTTGTATACATCAGGCTGGACGACGCCACCGGTGTCTGCCAGTTAATTTACTGAGTACACTTTATCACCATTATACCCGTACCTATCTTGTGTACACTGCTGTGCTAATTGGCCAAACTCACCAACGGCTCCAAACCGTTACAATCACCACTTGTGTACATATTTCCTTAGCTTTACTGCTAAAGCGACTGCAAATTGAATTTCGCCAAGTAGCATGTTTTCTGTTCTTTGTTATTGAGAATAAATGTAATCAGTTCCCTTTTACTGATACAGGGATGCCTCCCCATGTCTTTCTTTTCAGGACTTTTTTCTCTTTAGGAACAGCATTATGAAAGTAGATGTGTTGGTAGCCGATATTATTTTTGAGCCATTATCATAGGCGTCACACCTACACTCAACCTGTTTGAATTAAGCATCCTGCTTTCAATTAATCCCGTTCCGTGTATTCAGCACAATTTCCATCATCCTTTGTATTATTATTATTTGTACAATAATGTTTAAGCGTTGACGTAGTTTGCTTTTAGACATGTACTGCTAATTACAAGAGAAAAACTAAATAACGGTTAAGAAGCTATTAACCCTAGCACAACTGAATCTCACCAAACCTCACTGTGTTAGTTGAGAAAAATGCACTAAGTCCAGAAAGTAGCGATGACGTCATCAAACCAAGACTCATGTGGGCACGAAATCGCTGGCCGGGCCAGCGACACCGCCGTAGCGTGCTATCCCGGGTCATGGGGCTGGGGCCTGGGTTCGAATCCCACCCGAATTTGCGACTTTTCTTGTTCCCCTCTTCCCTCACTCCTTCAGTTCCTCCCGGGAGAAAACCGACGTCAGGTTTAAGGTTAGGGAATTTGCTTTCCTATCCAAAGAGTCTTGTGGCGGCACATGCTTTTCTCGTCCTGGACCTCTACCATGTCTACTGGAATCGGTATAAAATAGCGATCTATAACCCAAGCCACAAGGAACATGAAGACCCGTCCTTGTTTAATATCTTGAGAAAGATCGACTAAAGTGAAGAAGTGTCCCAGTAACCCCTATCGCAGTTAACGTGCATGCGGCATCAAGCCTTTCCTTTTAAAGATTTTGTATTTTCTTTATATGGCAAGCACTTTTAACACGAAGATCGCTTTTGACATCTATAGGTTTCCTATATCCAAAAATTATGAATATATCCCTAACGTCCCTTATTGATATTTTTTGCCACTTTTCAAAAATGGACCAAAAATCACGGAGCGGCGGACCCCTGCCTTGTTTTAGGGGGAAATTGCCCCTAGATCTAAAGAAAAATAACGCTACCTTTCAGTGATTTTTGCGGTGATCGTTAGGTTGGTAGTCATTATCCGAAAAGGACTTTACGGATACATTACAATTTCGAATACATACATGATTAAAACTACAAGAAACACGCCGAGTCT